>QANZ01033005.1:63082-127662 GCA_003254925.1 Chamaecrista fasciculata
TCCTAAGAGTTAGGAAATTATTAATTTATTAAATTCACTAATATTAGGCCTAAATAGGATGAGGTTGGCGCCTCATATATACAAGGGAATTTAATTAATAAAAAATGTTTTATTAATTAAAATCATGGCTTGAAATTTGAAATTCAAATGAGATTTGATCTAGATTTCAAATGAATGAATTAAATATATTCAAGTAATATTTTAATTCATGACTTATAGGGCAAGTCGAAAATCCTAGGTCCAATTGAATTTAAATATTAATGTAATATTTTAATTCAATTATCTAGAGTTTGAGACTTGGTGAGATTGACTTAAAGATATTCTGGGAATTCTTTAATTCAATATTGTTGGGATATAACAAATTAGTTATAACTATCTAAAAGTTAGTTAGTTATTTTGATTTATTAAATTCCACAAAAATATGGGGAAGTTGGCGCATGGGAGGAGAGAGAGATTTGGGAAGATTTGATCTTCCAAATTGATTCTCCAAGATTGCATTTTGATTCCAATTTTAATATTAAGGTAATATTTTAAATTGGAAATCAAGTCCTAAAATTATGATATTAAGATATCATAATATTATAATTTGATAATTATATAATTTTAGGTCTAACTAAAATTATAATTATCAAAGTCCCCAAACCCTATAAATAGGCAAGCCATAGGTCGAATTATACATGCCAATTTCTAGAGTGAGAAAATTTCGATTTTACTCAAGCTTTAGAGAGAGGATTCACAAACTTGGGAATTGGATTCTTGAGAGTGAAATCAAAAGGTGAGAGTCTCATGCACATAGGAAATTCGACTTAGCCTAGTTCTTCTTAGAAGGAAAAATTCGATTTTTGCCTTTGGTGAGAAGAGAGAGAAAATCGCATCCTAGCTTTCCTAGAGAGAGAAAGTGGCGCAATATTAAGAGTTAATATTGTGTGGAAGGGTTGTGTGTGATCAAGAAGAGTTCTTGATCAAGGCGCCATCAAGTTCTTGGACATTCAAGAAGAGTTCTTGAATTCAAAAGAACACCCGTAGATAAAGGTTCCGGATTCACTTGAGAAGTGAAGGAGGCTAGCACCTAGGCATCTCCAAACTGTTCGTGTGGATTACCGGCGGAGGAAGGACGCGTCAAGTGGACTTCTTGGGAACGCCCCGTTCAACTAAAAGCGATTGAAACTCTGAGGTATACCACTTAACCAAAAGTTTTAAATTCAGCTAGCGGATCCGTTCGGGAATTCTTGGACCTGGGCGTTTATTGTTTCTTTAATTTTTAAATTTTACATGCTTCCGCTGCCTTAGGCGCCCTTGGATTCCCAACAGAAAATTCCTAGTCTCATTGGATTTAAAATATTAATGTAATATTTTAATTCAATAAACTAGAGTTTGAGATTTGGTGAGATTGACTTAAAGATATTATGGTAATTCTTTAATTCAATATTGTTGGAAAATAACAAATTAGTTATAACTTCCTAAGAGTTAGTTAGTTATTTTGATTTATTAAATTCCAACAAATTAAGGAGGGGAGATGGCGCATGGCTTCTGAGAGATTTTGGAAGATTTGATCTTCCAAATTGATTCTCCAAGATTGCATTTTGATTCCAATTTTAATATTAAGGTAATATTTTAAATTGGAAATCAAGTCATAAAATTTTGATATAAAGATATCATAATCTTATAGTTTGATAATTATATGATTTTAGGGTTTCCTAAAATTATAATTATCAAAGTCCCCAAACCCTATAAATAGGAAGCCATAAAGTCGACTTTCATAGGAGAACTAACAAAGAGAAATTTTGATTTTTGCTCTAGGTTAGAGAGAGAATTCACAACTTGAGAATTGGATTCTTGAGAGTGAAATCACAAAAGGGTGAGAGCCTCATGCACATTAGAAAAGTCGACTTAGCCTAGATCTCCACAAGGAAAATTTGATTTTGCCTTGGTGAGGAGAGAGAGAGAAAATCGCATCCTTGCTTTCCTAGAGAGAGAAAGTGGCGCACAATATTAAAGAGTTTAGTATTGTGTGAGAAGGTTGTGTGGGATCAAGAATCAGATTCTTGATCAAGGCGCCNCGATTTTGCCTTGGTGAGGAGAGAGAGAGAAAAAATCGCATCCTTGCTTTCCTAGAGAGAGAAAGTGGCGCACAATATTAAAGAGTTTAATATTGTGTGAGAAGGTTGTGTAGGATCAAGAATCAGATTCTTGATCAAGGCGCCAAACAGTTCTTGACAATTCAAGAAGAGTTCTTGAATTTAAAGAACACCGTAGATAAAGGTTCCGGATTCACTTGGAGAAGTGAAGGAGGCTAGCACCTAGGCATCTCCGAAACTGTTCGTGTGGATTACCGGCGGAGGAAGGACGCGTCACGTGGACTTCTTGGAAACGCCCCGTTCAACTAAACCGATTGAAACTCGTGAGGTATACCACTAACCAAAGGTTTTAAATTCAGCTAGCGGATCCGTTCGGGAATTCTAGGACCTAGGCGTTTTTAATTTACAGTTTTTGTTTCCGCTGCCTTAGGCGCCCTGAATTCCCAACACCAATATGGAACGAAAAATAACTGAGGGACAAATTTGGAACATTGAGCATAACTGAGGGACCAAAATAAAACCTTGGCCAAACCAAAATAGAACTTTTGGGAAAAACTTAGGATCAAAACATAACAGAAAAAATATTAGGAACCAAAATGAGGTTTTGACCTTTAAAATAATATAAAAAGGGCCGAAACCTCTTTTTGGTCCTCAATGTTTAGCCTAACTTTCGTTTTGGTCCCTAATATTTTTTCTCTTCCATTTTGGTTCTTAACGTCTCCCAAAAGTTTTGTTTCAATTCATAACTACTAAATTGATCATATCCATCACATTTCAAGTCTGAATGTGATAAAATTGAAGGTACATGTTACTTTATTTTTTGTAATTAGCAGTTACAAGTTACTCTTGACGAGTTATTTATCTACCCAATTAGGGTGTTGGTAAATAAGGTTAAATCAGGCTTGAAATCAAAGTTAGTCATATTTCTCTTGATTTAAATCCGATTATGAGGAAATTGGATCTACGAGTTACTCTTGTTGATTTCTTTCTCTACTCAGTTGATGTCGTTAGCAAACAAGGTTCAATAGTACTCAAAAAGTTAGTATTGGTATTTTGATTAAACTCACTTTTGGAGTATTATTAATTTCACCTTGTTTGTCAATGATTCCAACAACGCAAATAAAGAACTCGTCAAGAGTAACCGGTAGCTCCGATTTCATCACATTCGTACTCGAAACGAGATGGATATATGACTAACTTCATAAAACAAGCGGCACACTTTTGGGCCTTATTTGACCTTCTTTATAAGGCCCCAACTCGATAGAGAAAAAACTTATCATGGAGTAACTTGTAATTTTGATTTTGTTGTATTTGGACTTGAAACGAAAGAGATATGACCACATTTGATAGTCAAGGTCCAATTGTAAAACTTATTAAGGACCAAAAGGAATTTGAGAAAACATTGAGGACGAAAATAGAGTAGAAAAAACATTAGAGACCAAAATGAAATTTAGAATAAATATTAGAGACCAAAATAAAATTTTAACAAAAAAAAAACAAATACGCAGATCGTTCAAGTAATTGTAAGATTGAGATTTGTGCTACAAACATTTTCGTCTCATTTCCACTAAATTTTCATCTATGTTAAAAAATTAATTTGGTCTCTATGTTTACTGTAAATTTCATTTTGATTCCTAATATTTTTTTTTCTATATTGGCTCTTTATTTTGATCCTTAATAATAAGTTCCATGAATGTTTCCTAACTACTACATAAAATTACTCTTGAAGAGTTCTTTCTCTATTCAATTGGATTTGTCGATAAATAAAGTCAAATCAGACTTGAGATCGAGCCAGAAAGTGGACCGCTCATTTAAGGAAGTGAGTCATATTTATCTCTTTTGAAGTACGAATGTAATGAAATTATAGTTACAAGTTACTCTTATCGAATTCTTTTTCTTATACAATTAAACTCATTCCGAACAAAATCAAATAATACTCTGGAAGTGAGTTTAATTAAGGTACAAATATCAAGATGAATTAATCATGACAATGTCTTTTTGGTCTCAGGACCACTTTCTAGCTCGATTTGACATCATTTAGTGATAGTTTCAACTAGGTAGAAAAAAGATTTTTCAAGGATAATTCATTATTTCAAACTTGTCTTCATTAAATTTGAAACGAGAAAGATATGATTAACTTTTTTTGTTTGATTGTAAAATGAGTAGCTCACTTTCAAAATTCAAATAAATATTGTTTGCTAACAAATCCAATTAGTTAAAGAAATGGCTCATCATTACATTCAAACTTGAAACAGGAGATATGCGACCACATTTAATAGTTGGGACTATGGACTGAAACTTTTGGAAAATTTTTAGAACTAAGATTGCAATAAATAAATAAATAAATAAATAAATAAAGGGCTCAAAAAAAAATGATCAAGGCACAATTACAATATATACCAATGAAAGAGCAGGTAAACAAACAGGGTTCATAACCGAAAGCAGAAAAGTCAGAAATGAAAATAAATTCATGATCATAGCCTCATTTTGGTTCTAAATGCATGCTTTAGGTGCATTTTAGTCCTTTATATTTTAAAATGTTTAAATTGGTTCTAAATATTAACAAAATATTTTACATTAGTCCTAAACTATTGAGTTTGGTGATATTTTGTTCGTCTCTTATTTCAGGTTCAAAAAACTTGTTAAAAGAAACTCGTAGCTCTGAATTATCACATTCGAATTTAAAACGAGAGATATATAATCAATTTTACTTGTTTGACCGTGAAACAAGTGGTCTACTTCCAAAATTGATTTGACCTCGTTTGCTGACAACCCCAACTAGATAAAGAAATGAGAACAATACATAACTCTGAATTCGTCACATTAGAACTTGAAACGAGAAAAACATAATTATATTTAATAGTTTGGGACCAAATATTTTATCAACATTGAGGACCAATTCGAACATTTTAAAATATAAAAGACTAAAATAAACATTAAGACATATACATTTAGGACCAAAATAACCTTTTTAACCTTAATTCAATTTGCATACGACATTGGCGGATTTTCACGGGCGTCCTTGTAGGCATCATAATGTTCGGGGTTTTTGTTACCTTGACGGCCCGGGTTGAGACAAGTAGTAAAAAACAACTTCATCCCATTCGGGCACACTTGACTTTCTTCAAGTGGTTTGTGAACAATAGGAGTACCATCGCCCAACCTTCTTCTTAAATTCAAGTAATCGCCGCCGCCGTCGTCGACGTTATCAACGGAGGCGAAAGTGGCGTTGCCGCTGAAAGATATAGCGACGATTTCCGTCGGTGAATTAACGGAGTAATCCCATGAATCACCACTGGAAATGTAATGAAAATGAAGCACTAGTAGCAGCACAAGAAGTGGTTTCATAATAGTAGTGCACACAGATAAAAGGCCTCGTCTCATCATTATCTTCTCTCAGCCACTCAAACCAAACTCTAATCCTACTATCCACCTCACTCACTTTAGTGCCCTCCTAATGTTCTTTATATAGACTTTAATTTAGAGGGACAGGGACAAAGCTCGCCCACAAGTGCCTAATATTTTCTTATTTATTTTCAAAGCAATATTTGTTAAATATGTATGAGACGTTTTTTTATCGGTCTTTTAAAATTATAGTATATAAAATAATATTTACTCAATATATTATAAATAAATATATTAAAAATTAAAATATCACCATAATTTTAGTAACTCATCTTTCCACATATGAGGTCATGATCAGTTTTAAGTCATCCACCTATAGGTGATGATTTTTCTTCTTAAAGCATAAACTTGTATTTTTATTATTGGATTAATTTCTTTTCTTTCTTTTATTTTTCTTCGCTCATACGAATATATATATATATGACTATATGAGCAATTTTAAGATGTAAAATAAGGTATCTATATAATTCTAAGGTGGCATAATTCATGTTTTTTAAGTAATTTAATGCTAAAGATAATTAAAAGAAAAAGATAACTTTTTTAATCAATCATAATTATGTATGGAGTCACGTCACTAGTTGTATGGATACTCCACTTTACCTAATAAACTCACCCTCTATATATATATATATATGAGATCTTTTATATATTTCTTGTTTTCTAAAGTCATTAGTCATAACTAATTAGTCATTACATATAATTTTAAGCAAAAGTTTTCTTTTGATTCCTCGTATATTAGTCTTTTTCTCGACTTGGTCTAAAAAGAAAAAACATCATAGACCCAAACAAGACCCCATGTTAGTTCTTGGGGTCTTTGCATCATAGACTCATCCCATGTTTGTTTTCTTGGGATGAGGAATTAGATGAAGGCTCCGCTCGTTTGCGCTTATAATAAAATCTGTTCTGATTATAATCAGAGTATGATTATAATTAAAGTTGATTATTTGTGTATTGGTGTTTGGATGAAAGTTGATTATTTGGTGTGAAATTATTGAAATGAGTATGTAATGATTGTGGTTGGTAGATAGAAGGGTAAGGAAATTGATAAATTGTATAGGGGTAGAAATGGAAGAAAAAGTTGGAAAAAGTAAGATGTGATTTGATTATAATCAAAGTGTGTTTGGATGTGATTGTTGCTTTTAAGAAAATTAGATTTTGTCACTGTTTGCCTTGGGAATCGTGAAAATATGATTATAATCATAGACAACTTGTGAGGTGCTTATTTGTTTTGGTCGACCATTCTATTTTTGCCTCCGAAATGGTGGACCAAAAGGACTAAAGTGTAGTAATCAGACCCCGACATTCGGTGGACTATCAAAAACATGGTCCACCGTTTGGCACAAGATGAGAGAGAATGTAAAAAAACACTCCGGACCCGAAAAAAAATTTCAATGTGGCTCATTTCAAGTATTCGGTCGACCATTTTTTGCATCGGTGGACCGAACGTCGGGCCTGGTAGCATTCTCAAGTTGAAATTCAGTCGACCATTTTTTGCATCGGTGCACCGAACGTCGGGCCTGATATCATTTTCAGGTTGATATTTGGTCCACCGTTGGCAGAATCGGTCGACTATTTCAGGTAAATTACTATTTTAGCCTTGTGATGAGTGATTGAATGTATTAGAGTATAGGTAATAATAGGTATATATATAGGGGTATAAGTATAATTAGGTGTGTTTGATTATAAAAAAAATCAAGATTATAATTTGATCAGAAAAAAACACAAACGAACATACTTATTACGATTATAATTAGAATAGATTATAATCAGAACGCAAACGAACTGGGCGAAGTTGCATAAGAAAAAGAGTAGGTGAAGAAGAAAGGAGAAGACCCTTCGCTTTTTTAATATTTGTTTGGTGAAATCCATTAAAATTCCTATTTGTTTTTTTTATCCTATTATATAAAAAATGGTCTTAATGTAGAAAAATAAAACTTTTGAAAGATTGAAATTAGTTTTTTTTTCTTTTTTTCTAACAGAAAAGTAGATGAAAAAAAGGGAAAGACTCATGGTGGAACTTTTTAGAAACTCGAGGAAAAAAAAACTTCAAGGATTAAAATGAAACTTTGAGAAAACCTAAAAAATTAAAATAAGACTTTGGCCAAAAATTATGTTAAGTCTTGAATATGTTATATCTTCTATTTATATTTTCACACATTATCAATTTAGTTAAGAATCATATTCCAAATGAGTGACGAATTTAAAAATAAATAAATTTAGAGAATATCTAAAATGTGTCTTTAGGACACATGTTTAAAGTTTTGGGTTTAGTATTCAGAATTTAGGGTTTAAGGTTTGGAGTTTGGAATTTAGAGTTTAGGAGTTTAGGATTTAAAATTTTAAGGTTTAGGGTTTAGGGTTTAAAATTTAGAATTTAAGATTTAGAGTTTACGAATATAAATATTCTTTATATATTTTTTTTAATTTATTTTTATTATATAAATAAAATATAATTCTTTATTAATATTTTATTAATACTATAAATTTAAAATATATTTCAAAAGAGTAATATTGTCTTATACAAAAAAATAATGAAAGTCATTTATTGTTAATGCATTTATTATGTTGTTTTTACGCTTCTCAAAGCATATTTAATACTTCTTTTTATGTTTCTTAAGACACATGATAGAATGACCCATAAATATATGGCAGAGTAAAAATAAATTTTAGTCTATAATTTCATGACAAGTAAATCTTATAAGTTAACTTGCAAATTTTATCTAAATTCCATCCTTTAGATGAAAAGGAAGCAATCGTGTTTGCGGTTTAGACTGGGTTACCCACTTTTCAGTTTATTTTATATGTTTTCAACAATAATTTAAACTTATTATATTAACTCACTTACAAATTAATATCATAAAATAAAAAAATTGTACGAACTGAAAAAATCTCTCCATCTTTTTTTTTTTNCATTTAATAATTTAAAACTAATTAAAAAATTTATAAAATTGCAGAAAATTAAATAAAATCTATTTCATATATTTGGCAACAAGTATTAACCATGATTGATGTGACATATGCTTTATTTTTATAGATCTATGTGATCTATTAAATATTAAGATTTATCTATCATATGTGCTTAGGACATATTTTAAGATTTCTTCTGATTGGTTGGTAAAGTATTTTATATCTTAAAATCTACGAAAATTCATTTAAAAGATAATTTTTAATATTTGAAAACTCACTTGACCAATAAAAAAAATCTTAATATGTGCCCTAGACCCTAAATATTATTGAAATTATTCTTAAAATAATATAGAATAATTATGAGAATTTTGAATTCTTAGGCATTCAATTTTAGGATGCACATGAAATTATAGGTATTAAATTTTATTGAAAGTATTCTTAATATTATATAGAATAATTATGAGAATTTTGAATTCTTACGCATTCAATTTTAGGATGCACATGAAATTATAGGTCTCATTTATTAGATGGGAAATCCACTACAGTGAATCTGGCCTTTATCTTATAATTTTTTTTTGTTAAGAGAGTAAATTATATATTCATATTTGACATTTTTTAAACTACAAGGACTTTATCTAAAAATGGATCAAACTACAAGGTCCTTTTGTGTAATTTACCCTACATAAAGAGAGAGAGACTGCACATAATTAATTAATTTGAAAGTCTAAATCTATAATATCCTAAAATAAATAAATAGAGCTATCTATAATATTATCCTTTAAAACTTTTTTTTTTGGCCAAAATGTATCCTTTTATCCTTTAGAACTTGGGCTTCTGTTTTACAACATGAATGACACTAAATGGGTGTTGAATTCCACAAATTTAACTTCATAATCTATACTCTAGGAATTTTGGAGAAGTATGGCGCGTGAGACTTAGCTTTCGACCACTCGTCGGACTGTTAAACAAACGGCGAGTAAAGGTGTGTGGTGTGATGGCACGTTACGTTGAGAGAAGGTACGTTTCAGGCAGATTGAGAGTCAGAGGTTTCCTTGCCACGACGGTTTTAAATTTGCAGTTTTGTTTTTTAGATTTGCGGTTTTCCTTCAAACAGTGGTTTTAGAAAGTGGTTTTCCCTGAATACATACTCAAGTGCTTAGTGCTATCATATTACATTTGGTGTAATTCCGATCCTTTGTGGAAAATCACTTTGTGTGAAACTCTGTCTCTCTCTCTCTCTCTGAGAAAATCCTTCCTTCTGGATCTCCTGATTCGTTCGGCATCTTTATTGATGGTAGGTTGCCTTTCTCGTTTGCTGTGAAACCTTAGGATGAATCGTGAGTGGCTACAAGATAAGAGGAGTGTATAAGAACCATTGATACTACCCGTGAGAAATTGTGAGGACTGTAAAAAGATAATTGTAAAACTTTCGGTGTGATCCTAGTCTTAAGTTGATTCCATTATAATTGGTTAGCCAAATAATATAAAAATTCCATTGCTTTTGTGTTTGGGGAGTGATGTAAGATAGAGAGAAAATCTTTTTATAGGGACTAGTATCTTTATTTGAACCACTATAACTTGTGGTGTCGTTTTCTTGTTTCCTGGAACTCTTTACATTCTGCATTTTGTATTTCTTAGTTGAAGAACTGTTTTCATAAGGAACTGTTTTTACGAAGAACTCATGAATAAATTCTAAGAGGTGGAATTGTTTTACTCCTAACTTGGACAAAAAAGTTTTTATTTCTCTTTCACTCCCTCTTAGTATATATTCTAGTGCATTCTGACTTACATTTATGTTTATCATATTTTAATTTGATCGCCAAACTGATTTGGTCTAGAGACTCCAAAACCCAATAGTATTTAACTAATAATAGTAGGATTACGCCATCCTTTATAAGAAAAAGATTACACCATAAATTTAGTTTGATGTTTTATACTGTGACCACATTGATAATGAAAATAAATATATGAGATCTAATTAAGAAGAAAGATTTTAGAGGGAGACTAACGTAACTTAAAAAAGATATAGATATTAAACTGTGTTCAACACAAACTTACATCATTATGTATTCAAGACTGATATATATAGCCTATTCTTTCATACAAGATTCGTATTAATATTTCTTACACGAGAGCTTGCTGATGTTTTTAAATTGAGGCCAGATGTATCTATGTTGCTTCGAAAGATCGATATGCCTCATAAGTTATAAGGCACAAGAAAGAAAGAAAACTAAGTATTTGAAATAAGGTATGAAATAACTATTTTATCTCACTTAAAAAACTTCACCGTAGTCTATATTCTCATTCCAAGAGATCAGACAATACCATCTATGGCAGCAACCAAAGCTTGCTCTTCATTACTGGATCGACATGGTCATCTTGCTGCTACTCGACTCATCACTCCCTCTCCCCGTCGTCGTCGTCGTCTCGCTACTCGAGAATCCCATCTCATCACTTTTTTGTTCAATAATCATATCTTTTCTCGACGACAGAGTTATTTCTTTATTATCCTCTACCTTGGTTTCTTGTAGCTCCAATGCAAACTCTAATCCCCACACCACATCGTTCATTGATGGCCTTTCATTCCCATCATCAACCAAACACTTCAACGCCATGGCACTAAATGCTTTCAAACACTCTGGCGTTATACTTTCGATCACCAAAGGATCAATAGTCTCATGAATCATACCTTCTTGATAGCATTTACGTACCCACCCCACTAAACTCACCTTTTGCTTCTCCACCGTACGATCCAAAGATGGCCTCCCACACAATACTTCTAATAACACCACTCCGAATGAGTACACGTCAGACTTTTGAGTCAACCGTTGACGCTTGTAGTATTCCGGATCCAAATACCCGACACTACCTTTTACTACAGTGCTTACGTGGGACCTCGACATCCCCGTGGGTCCCACTTTGGATAACCCGAAATCCGAAACCTTAGCCACCCATTTCTCATCTATTAAGATATTTGTTGACTTCACGTCACGGTGGATTATATTGTGCTTCGCACCCGTATGAAGATAAGATAGTCCACGTGCCGCACCGAGGCAAATCTCCAACCTTTGTTTCCACGAAAGAGATTGGTTATCATCAGAACCGTAGAGATGATCTCGGAGGGTGCCACGTGCCATGAATTCGTACACTAAGATCATCTCGTTGTCGTCGTTGCAGTAACCAATCAGAGACACCAAATGAAGGTGGCGAAGTTGAGATAGCATCTCGATCTCTGTTAGAAACTCGTGGACCCCTTGTTGCGAACCCGGTTTGAGCCGTTTTATCGCGACCGGAATTGTACGGTTATCAATGTAGCCTTTGTACACGTGGCCAAATCCTCCAACACCCACTTGGAAAACATCGTCGAAGTTATTTGTGGCTTCTTTGATCTCAGCGATTGAGAAACATCGACACAAATCTGACGGCAATGAAGTTGAATGCTTGGAGTGATCATGATCACCCTTCTTGTTTTGTTTGACTCTTCTTTGCCTAAAAACGATGAAACCAATAATAATAACCAACACCACAACAATGAAACCTGTGACTGAACCTATGACAACACGAAGAAGCATGGACGGTTTAGATGGTTCGTTTATCGACGAGTGGTGATTATTATTATTAGGAGAAGAATCTGGTTCACGTGGGTTTTCAGGATAATTGGGTTCGGCCAGACTGTTACTAAAATCGCTCAATTTGAAAATCTCAATTCCGTTCAATATAACGTCGTCATAGCGTCTTACGTTAATGTCGGGGTGTGGTTGCAACTTGATGGAAAGGTTGACTCTTGGATCATCCGATCTTCCTTGAAGCAAACTAACAGCATATTCTTTATAATAAGGAACCATTATACCCCCAGTCCACAAGAACACATCGGCATGTTTTTCAGCTAATGACTCAGCTACGAAGATTCGAAAAACTCTATCTTCTGTTTCATTAACTGCATGATCAACCTCACAAAAGTGTAGCCTGACTAAGTAATAAAACCCCGAAACCACCTCGAACTCCCACGTTACATTATGCAACGTTGTGTTCTGTCCTTGCCCGTATGACCGACCGTTCCTGTAAATTTCCGATAGTGCCGTGTAATTCGGGATTATGCTGTAGTTAAGTGGGGTTGCAACATCGTGTGGTAGACTTCGTGGAGTCACTTGTTTCAAGAAATCATTATCGTCCAACCATGGCCGAGACATTCCTGTGTCGTCTTCATCGGGACCGGTGGTTGTCCCGCCGACATTGATTCTGTATTTCAACTGCATCGCCGTTGTGAATTCGATTGGGAAATCATCATCGTTTAGCTGACCCAAAAGTGGCAAACTTTCTTTGCTTGAGTTCGTGAAATAGAGATAGTCGGGCATGGAAACAATCTCGATTGCGTTGATAAAAGCATAGGCATTTGCGGAAGTAGTAGTATTATTTGAGGGTGTGAAGGTCACGTTTAAACTCTCCCCTGGCTCTATGTGGATACAATACTCTCTTGAGACTGTGCCGCCTTCGCCGGCGACGAGGGAAGCGTTGAAGTCTTTGAGCAGCGTGAAGTTGTTTGATTTGACAGAGAAGACGGCGTTATAGCTTTGGAAATTGGAATAAGAAGCTGGGAAGAAGTGAAGGCGAAGGAATTTGGGGCCATGGGAAAGGAGAAAGGAATATGTGAATTCGGAATTAGAGAGGCGAGCAGAGCGGTATAAATCTGAAGGAAAGACGGAAGGAGGAAAAAAAGATGGACTTGAGATTACGGAGGAGGAAGAATAATCAAGGAGGGAGAAGTATAGGTCGGAGTTATTACTATTACTATCTCCGGTATAACTCCGGTTTCCATTCTTATTAGTGGAAATGTCAGGATTTGATGAGGAACCGCAGAGAATTACATAATCTTCGATGGGTTGGTAGAAGGGGACAGAATAAATGATGGGTGTGTAGTGATTAAGAAGTAGGAATACAAGAAGGCAAGGCAGAAGCATTATTGTGCAGTGATCACCATGTATACATAGTTATTGCAGCATTTACAGTGTTTCTCTTCAACACTACTACTACTACTAACGGAACATGCTCTGTTTCCTCTGCTTTTAAATATAGAACGGTGTTTAGGCATTTAGTGATGGAGAGCAGGAACGAAAAAAAAGGTGGGAACTTGCGTAGAAATTTTCTTTGGTCTTGGAGAAGAAAATTTGCTTGTTCGATTAATCTAGTTTTGTTCTCGTTGCCGATTTGACCATTTGAAAGGAGAAAACAAATATGCCCTTAAAACATCTGAACACATTCTCATTAAAAAAAATAATAATAATAAATTGCACTTTGGTATTCCGTTCTATGGACGATTTCACTTTGGTATCATATTTTTTCAAAAGTGACACTTTGATTCCCTATTCTTTGTACCGTTAACATTTTCGTATCTTGTTCTTTTGAAGATGATATTTTGGTACTCTATTCTTTGTATCGAAGTGTTAACAGTGCAAAAAAAATAGTACCAAAATGTCACTTTTTTAGAATGGGGTATCAAAATATTAACGGTGCAAAGAACAAGATACTAAAGTGTCACTTTTGAAAGAACAATGAATCAAAGTAAAATCGATCCAAAAAACAAGGTATCAAAATATAATTTACCCTTAAAAAACACATAAAACATGTTGGATGAGGGATATCAAATAGGGTGTAATAATAATAAAAATAAATAACGATTTCTAATATAACGTGAGTATATATAATGTTTAAGATATTTTATATTTATTCAAAATGAGTAAATAGTTAAAACATTATTATATAGTATAAATATTTTTTTTATTTATTTCAATTTTATATTATTCAATTAGATAGTTTTAAGTAAGAGGACAATAGGTATTCTATAAATATTATTATATCTTAATATTATAAGATTTCATTTTGCTAATAGTACTTGTGATATTATATTTTCAGTAAACTTGCTTGTGAGATAAATAATTCATCACCAATCAAGAGACATTAAAAATGAATTGAACATAATTTATAATATCTTCAAAAAACAATTGATAAAGGACGTTTATTTCATTCACATTTAGTTCACCGTTAGTTGATCATATAAATGTTACATTATTTGGTTCTCATCGATAAATAGTTGTAATGCATGAGATAAATTCATAATGTGTTTAGTTTTTCTTTTTCTTTTTTTCTTTTTGCCATTATAATGTGTTTAATTGAAACTACTTATTCAATACATGATTTAGAAGATGTGCAATTTGCTTTAGTACAAAAAGTCCCAACAATATTATATGAAGACAACACACCTTGTATAACCCAAATAAAAAAGGCAGGACTATATATATCCCACTGAAGTTCTTTTTTTTTTTTAATAATACACTGAAGTTCTTATTTATTCGCGATCTTAAAAAAGAATGTGAGATTAATGTCAACTAATTTTCAAATAATAATTTAACAAATCAGTGCACTAAAGCATTACCACCTACAACATTATATTTCAGAATGTAGTTCATCAAATTGGAATTCTTCGACTAAAGAATTTTCAATGGTGTAATAATAAGAGAGAGACATACGATGTATTCTTTTTTTTTTTTGGTAGTAGATGTATTCCTTTTTTTAATCGCTATAGTTTTATCACACCGACTTTTCCGACTTTTCTACAATATTTTTTAATGAGGTAGTCAATAATACATATCAACAAACATACTTATTATTTGGGCAAAGAAAAAACATACTTATTATGAACATTCAAGATCATAAACATTATTAATTATAAATATTTATAATTTATCCTTAATTTTTTTATGCATAAAACTTTGAGTTTTTATTTTTTCTTATAAATGTGTTTATCACAAAAAAAAACCCCNGGAGCAATTGAGCTCCCACAACATTGCCTTTATTATAATATAAATATATAATATTTCTTATAAATTAATAATCACATCGTATCCACATCAAAATGTCACATTAGCTGTGTCGTCTCCATGCAACACAAAAGGATTATTGACGTATATATATGTATGATTTAACGTAGGCCATGTCCTATCTATGTGTTTTGAATATTCAAACCAATCAAATGGCTTATATTTCCCGAAGACTTATCCAACTCGTCGTCTCCCTCCTTGAATCGCGTTATTAACAAATTGCCTTTAATTTGATCGAGATTTTTTTTAAAAAAGTTTAGATATATTTATAGATCACTTTCTAACAAAGTCCTTACATCATGTCTAAACAGATCATTCGGCCAAAAAAAAAATGTCTAAACAGATCACTTTTTAGTAAATTCGTTTATATGCCAATTTTCTTTCGTAACTCTATAAACATTTTAGTCTATATATACAAAGGAAAATAACACAAGCTCCATCCATCATGTCTTCATCGGTTTCCATGTGGAAAAAAATTGAGACTACTTTCCACATTTGACACAATTTCAGGGATAAAATGACAATGAAAATTAGGATGAAGGCGGGGATAACACAAGAATTTGAATGGTATAATCAAACTGTGACCACCTCTTTGAAGTCACTTTTCAATATTAAAAATAAAAAAAAATAAAATGCACTTTGGTACCCTGGGGTTAGGATCGAATCCACTTTGGTATCCTGAAATACAAAATTTGACACTTTGATACCCTGCGGTTTGCGTCGTTAGCACTTTGGTACCATGTGGTTATTTTCTGTTGAGATTTAACAAAAAGTGCTGATGTGGCTCAATCTTAACCGTCGATTTCTACTATATCTTATCTGTTAGTTTCTATTGCCGCTTAAACCATATTTCACTCTTCAACAAGATTTCTTTTGTGCATTTAGGTCCTCTTCTTTTGGTAAAACGAATCAAAACACAACAAACTAAAAAAATTGATGGAGTGAAACTAAATATTAATTATTTATTTTGTAAATTAATTCATGGGAATATTCTTCAAAGGATTCAAATTACTTTCAAATTTTCATTTAAGTAGTTGTATTTGAATATGGGTAGGACTAAATTGTATTTATTTTTCAGATTTAGGACTGATATGTAATTATCTCCTTTTTCTATTTTCCAAAATTACATTTTGACCCCAAAATTTTTTTATAATTTTCATTTTAGTCCTTAAATATTATGATCTAGGGATGTTTCTGGAAGTTTTGAAACTATTTGGGGGAATTTTGTAATTTTTGCAAAAGTGCTTACAATTTTCCGTTAAATCTTGATGGAAAATAATCACAAGGTACCAAAGTGCTAACGACGCAAATCTCAGGGTACCAAAGTGCAGTTTACCCAAAAAAAAAAAGAGACATATTTTTTTTTTTTTTTGGTAGTAGAAAAGTTTAGGTGAGTTGGGCCTCGGGGGCTCACCAAAGCCAGGGCAGGCCTCAAGGCTCTATGAGCGCTTACAGAGGTACTTACAGATCGCCTACCAACAATGCCCTCACATCAGCAGCGGGATTCGAACTCACGATCTTGTGGGTTATGAGTTGACTCCTTACCAACTGGGCCAACCTTTGTTGGCTAAAAAAAAGAGACATATTAGTTACTTCTCGTGGGAATTTGGTGGATTAATTAATAACTTGTATTTTTTTAATTATTTGAAAGAGTTACGATTGTATTTCTTACTTAATAATGTATGCAATGTTAAATTTCTCAAAAGAACAATGTTGTTTTGAATTTATTATCCTATGTAATTATTTTTTTAATGATCCAATAAGAATTTTCAACCATTCACCAATCGAGTGTCCTATGACTGACTATATATGACTTCCCCATATTCTTCTTCTTTTCAATCAATTATGCAAGTACGAGAGACCTCTTAAGTCTTATACTACTCCGAATTCACTACATTTTTTTGTGGAGGCAATCATAAATCGTCGGTTGATTTTCGAAACAGAGTTATTAACTTAATATGGCAATTCAGCGAGCAGGACAGAGGAAGCTGCAAACGACATTGCAATTTGTTTCTCCAAAGACTAAAACGATATTCCATCGATCTCACCACAAACATGGAAATTAAAGGAATTCACAATTATTCTTTACATTTACGAAACTCACACAAACCCAGAAACACATATACAACAAAAGCATTCAATTAATTCAAACATACATATAGAAACAGGTTCACAATTAAATTAACTCACATCATCAGAAACGAAAGATATATATATCTGTCTAATTTGAGTAATTTCTCAGCAATTGCGAGTATAATCCCCACATTTTTGCTTAGGAGGGCCTCCATTTTTGGACGGAAGACAAGTCCGATAGCCTTTTTTAACAGGACAGTCCACAGAAGCCTGATTAGGGTTCGGCGTTCTCCCAACAGAAGACTTCGAAGCCAGATTGTAAAGCAATATTCTGGCTACGCGCGGATGAACCGGCAATACATCGCCGACCAGACACTCGACGGAGCCGCCGCACGCGGCGGCGGCGAAGCTGTCGTTGAGGTTGCCTGAGTTTGCAGTGGTGAGATCTGTGTGAAGAAGAAGTAGGATGATGGAGATGAAGAAGAAGAAGAAGAGAAGTGGTGAGGCTTGGATCTTCTTCATTTTGGCTTCTTCGCGCTTTGCTTCATTGATTTGGTTGCGGATATTTATTGAAAGGTCATGGTTCATTCATTATTAAAGCACTCGCTCAACCACGCGTGAGATACTGGTGGTATTGGTATACTTCATTTTCTACCTGTATATACTGTAAATTGAAGTAGAAGGGAGTGTGATCTATAATTAATTTCTTTTTATCAAAATCAACAATATATTTTTCGGCTAAAGTGCAGTAAGATTTTTTAAATTTTAAGTCTATGATAGAAAACATCTCTAAAAAATATAATTAATATTTTTTCATTATTGTAATATACAATAAAAATGTATTTTAAATTTTTGTTCAATGTCAAATATAACAATTCAAGAATATTATAAAGTTGGCGTGATAACTATTAGTTATGACTTATGAGAAAATGCAAGTTTAATGACCGTAAAAGGATGACAAAAAAGAATCACAGAGGGAGACCTTTATGAAGATCTACAAATGCTTAAGCTAAATAAGAATTTTTGAGCAAAATCAAGAGAGAATAAATCAGATGTTAGAGAGTCTAACTTAAAATTATGTAGAATATGTTTCAATATCGAAATTTTATCAATGTGAAGAGAATTTTAAAAGCATTTATCTAATAGCATATGTTAAGATTTTTTTTGATTGGTTAGTAGAGTATCTCGTATCTTGAAATCTAAGAAAATTCATTTAAAAGATAATTTTTAATGTTTGAAAACTCATTTGACTAATCAAGAGAAACATGACACATGTTAGAAGGACCATTTTAAAAATAGTTGTCATTGTTAGATATGCGCAACCTCCACTAATGACAATTGCTTGTCGGCCACTGCACCTTAATACAGCCAAGGATAATTAACCTTAAAATTGATTTGTTTAATAAAAATAATTTTTTCCATAAAACTAAAAGTTTAGAGTTTTTTTCCTCATTTTTTTTAAATTAAAAATTTTTATATAATAACTAAAGTTTACGAAAAGATTTGTATGTTTCGGTCTTAATTTTTGTTTATTTATTTTCTTAAATAAGTTTAAACGACAATATTAATCAAGTTTTTATTTTCTTATTTATAAATGTGGCAACCAGAGGTTTAAGGAATGGGATATCCTTTTTCAAGGCCTCAAAGGGATGATAATATCAAGATTGGTGGGGAATGCATTGTTGAATATTATGTGGTGCTCCTTTGATTAAATATACCAATCAAAATATGTATTTTTGTGTTAAGTTAACTACCAAATAAAGTGAATGAACAAGACATGATAGCTTGCTTTTATTATTCATAGCATCCACCCTAAGTCACAGGTTTCTATCACTTAATTACATATGCATCACAGCTAGTCATTTATTATCTATATTATTACAATAATTTCGAGATTTTTTATTAATTATTATTTTTTAAATATAGCAAAAAAAATCTGTTAACTATTAATTTTAATATATTATATAATATCATTAGTACATACAAGACCAATTTATAAGTTATGACTGTCTCCGTCAAATACAATTTGTATGTTTTTTGTTTTTTTTGTGAGAGACAGAAATGGACCAATTTGTACGCTTTCACTACTCTTGCTTTATGCTTCTTCCTCGAAAGTGCTTTTCAATTTTATGGTCCTCTTGGATCTCTTCTGACTTTTCTTCTTCTTCTTTTTCTCCCCTAAAATTTGACGCTTTTTTAGTAGAAAGAGAATGAAATACGACCATTTCTAGCTTATAATTATCATGGTCGAGTCAAATTTCTTGTTGATTGGTGATAGGCACAAGTCTTAGCTACATGAATTATGAAAACAATTCAATTGGAAAAATAGTTCAAGTGTTGGAGATTTTGTCTATTAACAATCTTGAATGAAAATATTGCAATTTTATATTAATGTGCCAAGTTAAAGCATGTAACATATTTATCAAAATTAATTCCCGAAATCAAGATGCACAGGCAAGATATATATTATAACAAGAGTAAATTAAATTTTGGGATCACGTACTTGTGGCAAATCTCACTTTGGCATTACGTAATTTAAGAGTTGTCAAATAGGTGGCCTGTAGAATGTACTTGGCAATGTTAGAAGAAAAAGAACCACCGCTTACATTTTGTTAATATTTCAAAAAAAATAGGCACTCAACTTTGTCATTTTCATGTATTTTTTAATTATATATGTGTCTTACAAATAAAAATTATCTTAAAATAAAAATTTTAATTATATATGTGTCTTACAAATAAACAAATAAAAATTATCTTAAAATAAAAATTTTAATTATATATGTGTCTTACAAATAATAACATCTTAAAAAGAAAATTCTTGTATTCAAAGGATTATTGCTTTCGGTGATCAACATTTTCGCCACTAAAGAGAGATTCGGTGACAAAGCTCTATTTTGCAACCAAAAAAAATGGGTGACATAACTATAAAAGGGTGAACTAACGGAAAATTGTGTTTCGCCAGTAAAACCTTTCATTGGTGAAATTGATTTTGTGACAATTTTTTTCGCCACCGAAAACTCCTTTTTTTTTTTTTATTATTTGGTAGTTCCTACAAAATCATGGAGTAACGGTTCCTCCATAAAATGAGTTCCTATGTCAGAAACCACCAGAAAACCCAGTGTATATATATATATATCAACCATCTACCCAATCATTTTTCATCTAATAGATCTTTAAGTATATAAAATTGAAGTAATTATGATGCGAATTAGTCCGGAATGGTAGGCAGATAATTTTCCCAAATTCCAAGTTCGTTCGTTATATGTGCACATAAAGTTCAAGAAAACCCAACTCATGATAGGCCAAGGCCATCCTAGTGAAACAAACAAAACAGAACATGGCCTACAACTTTTATCTTTTCATCATTTTCAAGAGAAGGTTGTAAGATTTTTCACACTTCTATACCATGAATTTTTCTGGCCCCCAATTCCACGTTATCCACTTCTGCATTTTCCAAAACTATTACGTCTCAAACCACCTGTCTTCTAGTGTAGACTTTGAGCGTTTACTCTCACGAGCTTCCTAGTAACATCCATGGATACCAGTATGAGTACTCCATCTCTTTAATGGCAAATTGACATATAATTCTGCTCACCTGAGTTTTCTCAAATGATAACTTAACCAACCCCTTTAATTCAATGATGAACTTCAATGGTAGGACCACCCTCTTCCTCTGTTTCTCCCTGCTTTACCTCCCCATTTTTGTTCATCCTTACACTCCTGTTGATCTCTTCAGCATCAACTGTGGTTCTTCTAGTAACATAACAGACTCTGATCGATCATGGGTCGGAGACATAGGCAACAAAATCTCTCTCACTGAAACCCAAAACAAATCAATCGTTGCTCAATCACTCACTCAATCTCCTTCTGTACCTCAAGTTCCATACACCACAGCTCGTCTCTCTCACACCCAATTTTCCTATTCATTCCCTGTCACTCAAGGCCCGAAATTCCTTCGTCTCTTCTTCTACCCATCTTCATACCCAGGTTTTGATCGATTCAACTCCTTCTTCACTGTCAAAGCCAATGTCTACACACTCCTTAAGGACTTCAATGCTTCCGTCACCGCCGATGCTTACACCGACGAAACCATATTGAGAGAATACTGCATCTACGTTGGTGATGGTGAGAGGCTCAACTTAACCTTTTCTGCAAACACATCATCAAACCCTGATCACTATGCTTTTATTAACGGAATCGAAATTGTGTCCATGCCTGACTATCTCTATTACACCAATCCCAGTGAGCATGGATTCAAATTGGTTGGTTCTACAACCCTGTTCAGTCTGGAAAATAGTATTGCCCTCGAGAATGATTACAGACTAATCGCTGGTGGGACAACGATCTCACCAAGGAGTGATACGGGGATGCTTAGGTCTTGGGAGACTGATAACGATTATGTGCTTTCACCAAGTTCTCTACCTACTGATATCAACCAGGATACTAAACTCAGTTTCACTGTGATTCCTAATTACACAGCACCAGACCAGGTATATCGATCATCACGATCTATGAGTAAGAATCAGAATGCGAACCGAAAATCTAACCTGACATGGGAATTTCCTCTTGATCCTGGCTTTATCTACATGCTGAGACTTCATTTCTGTGAGCTTGATCCGGATATTGATGAAGCCAATAACAGACTGTTCGATATTTACATAGAAGACCAATTGGCTGAGCAAGGTGCAAATGTTTTAAATTGGGGCAAGGGAAAAGGGGTTCCTGTGTATAGAGATTATGCCATTTTTATTACAGAGGATTCTCTCTCACTCAAAATGCATCCTGACCCGAATTACAATGTCAATTCTGAATACAGTGATGCCTTCTTGAATGGACTCGAGATTTTCAAAATCAGTGACAGTAATAATCTCGCCGGGCCAAACCCTAATCCACCTCCACAAATTCCTCCCAATCCGGATAATCAACCACGAAATCGTTCAACAAAATCCAGAAAATCGATCGTAATCGCGGTCGTCGTTGCGATTTTCATCGTTGTTTTTCTCTCCACCGTCGTTTTACTTCTCCTCCTCCTCAATCGCAAGAAGAAACTCAAAAACCCTAAATCGAGCGACGGAACTTCCAAATGGGCTCCGTTCTCGTTCGCCACAACCACAACCAAATCCGCCGCGAACTCTCACGGCTCATCCCTACCGTCCGATCTCTGCCGTTACTTCACCATCGCCGAGATCCAAGCCGCCACCAACAACTTCGACGAAATCTTCACCGTCGGCGGCGGCGGATTCGGCAACGTGTACAAAGGGTACATCGACGACGGCCAAACTCCGGTGGCGATAAAACGCCTGAAACCGGGATCGCAACAAGGGTTTCACGAATTCAAAACAGAGATCGAGATGCTCTCGCAACTTCGCCATCTTCATCTCGTTTCTCTTATCGGATACTCCAACGAGAACAACGAGATGATCTTGGTGTACGATTTCATGACACGTGGCACCCTCCGTGATCATCTCTACAACACCGAGAATCCCGCGCTGACGTGGAAGCAACGGATCCAGATCTGTATCGGAGCAGCACGAGGACTCCATTATTTACATACGGGTTAGTGATGCAAACTTATTAATAAAGTAATTTTTTATTATGGCCAAAATCTTATTTTGGTCCCTTATGTTTGCTAAAAATTATATTTTAGTCCCTCAAGTTTTTTTTCGTTTCGTTTTGATCCTTCATGTTCGCTCAAAGTTCTGGTTTGGTCCCTCAAGTTTCTAAAAAGTTCCACCATTAGTCGTCAATTCTTTTTCATCCACTTTTTCGTTTCCCAACAATTTTAATTTTACTCTTTTACAAAAGGGAAGGACTTTAATGTAAAAGAAAAAAATTGTTGGAAGAAGAATGTTAGTTTTTTTTTTCTATTTTTTAACGAAAAACTGGATGGAAAAGAGTCATAGACTAATGGCAAAACTTTCTGGAATTTTGAGGACCAAAATGAAACTTTGAGTAAACATAAGAGACCAAAAATGGAACAAAAAAAACTTGAGGGACCAAAATGGAACCTTGACCAAACATGAGGGACCAAAACGGAAAAAAAAAACTTGAGGGATCAAAACAGAACATTGAGCAAATATAAAGGACCAAAGTAGAACTTTGGCCCTTTATCATTTTTCCCCACTTTACATGTTAGAATTTCCTTTTACATACAGGTGCGAAGCACATGATTATTCACCGCGATGTGAAAACCACCAACATATTGTTAGACGAGAAATGGATCGCGAAGGTTTCAGATTTCGGGTTATCTAGAATCGGGCCGACAAATGGGTCGAAGTGCCACGTCAGCACGGTGGTGAAAGGGAGTATCGGGTATTTGGATCCGGAGTATTACAAACGTCAGCGTTTAACGGAGAAGTCTGACGTGTACTCATTTGGCGTGGTGATGTTTGAGGTTTTATGCGGGAGGCCGCCGTTTATTCGAACGGCAGAGAAGAGACAGGTGTCGTTAGTTGATTGGGCGAGGCATTGTTATAAGAATGGGACGCTGAGTCAGATTGTGGACCCCACTTTGAGAGGGAAGATAGCGAATGAGTGTTTGTGGAAATACGGTGAGATTGCTGTGAGTTGTTTGCTTGATGATGGAACGCAAAGACCGTCAATGAACGACGTCGTTTGGGGGTTGGAGTTTGCGTTGCAGTTACAAGAGAATGCTGAGAAGACGAGGAAAGTGATGGAAGGTGGGGAGATAGGAAATATTGAAGAGAATAAAGAAGGAGGTAATAATAATAATAATGATAATAATAAGAGAAAGAATAGTAGTGAGGAAATTAGTGATGATGGGATATTTAGTAGTAGTAGTTGTAGTGGGATAGTTTCGGATTATTTTAATAAGAGTAGTGGAGTGAGTGTGAGAAGTAGTACAATAATGGAGAATGTTAACGAAGATTATATTTACAAGGAGAGTGATAGATTGATGTCTGGTGGTACTGTTTTCTCTGAGATTATTGACCCAAAGGGACGATGAGGGGAAAAGTTGAAGGATATATAAGATTGTACAAATATATATAGTTTAATAGTTTATTAGTTATAAGTTTAGTTCCTCTTATTAGATGAGCTAGTTATGAAATCCTCACGATTTCAAATTGTTCACTTACTAAGGTTTTGGGTTTATATTGCATGGACATTAATTATTACAGGTACAGTATAATACACATTAAAATAATTATAATATTAAACATTCTAACATGTTCATGCATATATATGTGAGTATGTCCATTTCCAGTATACTACTCGTCCTTCTACTATCCTATTGAATTATCTTTTACCTAATTTATGTTTAATTTTGAGGAAACATACATGTATAATGTACCCATTATATAATCATGTAAGATAAAGATAATCCTTATTAAGTACATCATAAACCTCACATGTCATTACTCAGAAGATCAATCATAGTCAATCTAATCAATCCTCTTTAGGAGTAATTAGGGAATGTGTTCTCTCCAAGAGTAACTAACCTAATATTTCTCCATCTGGTCTTTGAATTTGCAATAAATTCAATGTAAAAAAATTGGAAGTAAAAGCTTAAATTTCCCACAAAAAAAAAAACTTTAAAGGATGAACTCTTAAACTTGTCTCCAAGCTTTAAAGACTTGCAAGGATAAACTTAATAGTAGAAAGAGACTCCCACGATAAAACTCTAACACTTAAGTAACTCTAAAGACATTAAAAGTAAAAAGAATATAAGAGAATTCAACTAAATTATACTAAGACACAGGATTTATATATTTAAGATTGTTGAGGGACAGTTGAACTAAATATTTTCATGAGGTAATCATTCCTAACAAAAATCATGGAAAGACAGTTGTAACAATTTTGATAGTGAAATGTTCCCCTCATATATGAAAAGTAGAAGACATGCTAGATCCAATGGACCAATGGATTGGGTTGGGTCAATAAGTGAGATTATTCTGTAGCAAATACCTTATTAGTATCTTATTCATCTATTACCCATAATTATTTTATGTACTCCTTCCGATTCTATATATATATATATTATATATAGGCAAAACATTCTTTCGTGCCCCTAACGTTTGCGGTGATTTTCAGTTATGCTCCTAACGTTTCATTTGTGTCAATTGTGCCCTCAATGTGAAACGTTAGTTTCAATTATGCCTCCAATTTCAATCATCCACAAAAACAAACACCATTTTTGCACAATTTGAGCTCGATTTTGATCAGATTTCATATGGGTTTCAATTTTCGGACATCACAAACTTGATTCCTTGGATCAATTTCAAAGATTAAGTTTAAAATAGCCCCAAATCCGAAGAAAATCGGACCCGATGAACACCAGAAAGGACCAAAACGAAATGCAGCAAAACGAAGCATTTTTCTCAAAATTTCCATGTGCAAAATGATCCTTAGGAGTCGAAAATGAGTACTCATATGAAATCTGATCAAAACCGAGCTCAAATTGTGCGAAAATGGTGTTTTTTTTGTGGATGATTGAAATTGAGGGCATAATTGAAACTAACGTTTCACATTGGGGGCACAACGGACACAAATGAAACGTTAGGGACATAACTGAAAATCACCGCTAACGTTAAGGGCACGAAAGGGTGTTTTGCCTATATATATGTGTGATGTTTTGGAGAATTTGTTTTTTTAAAATATCTTATGTTTACAAATTCAAGAGAACATTAATTATTTTTTTACCATTCTATCCCTATTATATATAGTAGAGTCATAAATGAATAAACATTTCTCAACTAATTTAATATGAATAGTTTAGTCTTTTTATCTCATTTTTTTCTTCATTTTAAGTGAACTAATCATTTCTTTAATCTTTCTTCATTTACCTTAAGTTGATAATATCTTCTTACGAACATTAAAAAATTTTTCATTTTCCTTTTAAACTTAGCTTTCTTGGTGTTTCAATCACGAATTAATGAAAAGTGAATGAAGACAACGAAAAGAGTCACATTTTTTTGTGATGTGTCGCTTTTGTTATTTATACCGACAAATTTGACTTTTCAAAAGTGTTAGTGTATGGAGAAGACCACTCGCCTTATCCACAGGCCACAGGCCTTTGCCATAGGAAGACACAAAACATCAATCATATAAGTTCAAGTTTATTTTGTATTTCACGGTATTATTTTGTAATGTTGGTTTTACTTAGTTTGTTGGTAGTCTTTTTAGGTTATTGTATTCTACTTGTTTTATGATGTTTTATTATTTTGGTATATCTACTACTTATTTGTGATTATTATATATTCCATGAATGTTTAATTTTGTCTTTTATATAATCCTATTAGGGTGAGAACACTATTTCAATAATCACAAACTCATGCTTTGCTCCGGTTTAATTTAGGGAAGAGAAAAAAAATTATAAGTTATAACTAGTGCCTTGCCATGTACAAAGGTCCACATTATGCCTAATTAAGATAATTTTTTATATATATATATTGGTTCCTAATAAAATAAAGATACTTGACAAAAAAATAATAATCAATCTTAATAGTGAAAAAGTATATAATATAACATTTTGCATAAACATAAAAGAAAGAGAGTATAAATAAAACTTAGCTTAGAATTTTATAACAAAAAATATAATAATTTTACTTAGTTTTTTCTTTTATTATATCTCAAACAAGTATAATTTAGGGGTTGATTGGATTAGGTTTGGGATACTTTTGAATTTTAATAACTTTTATTCCTCTTTTTAATTTTATCATACTTTCAAATTTTTATAAACTTTAAAATTTAAAGATCTCTATATATTATTATTTTTTAGTCTTTATTTAAGATTCATTATTTGAATATCAGATTAATAATTTCTCTTTATCATTTTTAATATTTTTGTTTGGTAATTAAATATTAATATACAAATTTTGGTTAGTGATAAACTAGAAAATTGTCACACTTACCTAGTTCAACGAGTGAGGGCTGCAAGAGCAAGTTGATCGTCCAAGTACCTACAAGAACTTCACAGGGGGCCCTGCGAAGAATACTATCCGACGCTCAAGTTAGTATATGAGAGATGTGAGAGCAAGAGAATTCTGAAAGGTGAGAAGTAGCTAACCTTGGTCTGTTGGGTTGAGCTCTATTTATAGAGCAAGGAGAGAGTGGTGGCTACCGCGGAGGGCGCACCACGTAGTTGGGCACGATCTCCACCAGCGAGAATGGTGGAGACCGAGAATTGCGGGACAAGGCAATCGTGGGTGATTGCGTGCTGCGTACTGGGCGGGCGCCAGACGACTGGAGAACGTGGGTATGACTAAGTCCGTGACCCACGATCTCCCCCAGCGAAGATTGCGGGGCAAGGCAGTAGTGAGTGACTGCGTGTTAATCTAGAGGCGCGCGTCATGACCATGGATGGATCACGACCGCCCCTAAGTGTGCAGAGGGTACTTGATGGGCTCTAGTGCGCCTTGCCAAGCTTGGCTTGAAGGGGAGAAGAGGCCCGGTTCGAGGGCCATATAGGCGTACGTCCAGATAGTGATGTATCAGTTAGAATTGTTGAAAAATTAAATAAAATTAAATATCAACTATAAGGATATTATATTATTATTATTATTATAATCTTCACATTTAAACGCATCTCACCCTATTAATCATATTATAATTAGTCTCATCCCACTTCATTTCTTTTCACTTTCACCCCAATCTTTCTAAAACTCTCCTTTGTTTTGTCCGTTTACATGGGAAAGTAATGGCTAGCCCAAATGCTGAATGAAAAGGGAAAAAAACTTTGATTTCATGATCCTCTTGTGCACAAAAAGTCCAACGAAAGCCCAAAACACTTACAATAGCCCATCTTAATTATCGAAAGGAAGCTAAGAAAGTAGATCATGGCCCATAAAGAGAATTCTTGGGAAGCAACTCCTAGCACATATTCCAATTTGAGGTATTTGGAAAGTGTGAAAGGAGGAAGATAATGGAGGATTAAAAATTAATCTCTCGGTCTTTTTCCCTCCAATTTTCGACTCACCAAACAAGGAGGAGAGGTATCAAATAATCTCTTCCCTCCCCTCTCCTTCTCCCTCAATCTCCTCGGTCCGAACAAAGTCTAAATAATTAAACAAATCTATTAAGTTGCAAATTTCTTGAAGTTTCACAATAAAATTAGGTATTAACAAAATAGTTATATCGATTGATGATAACGAATGAAGCGGCCTATTGATCGATCAAACCATCTTTATATTTTCTCATGAAACCTAATTTCTTAGTCGGATTAGATATGTCAACATTAAAATTATTATAATTATTTAGATAATTTTTATTATTAATGATTACTCAGACAATCTTATATATACAAAATTTAATACTCTTAAATATAGTTTTGGTGAATTTTTCTTACATTATAGGAGAGCATGTTAAGTTACCCACAAAATAGTTATCTCATTATATATATTTAGTTTGAATACCCTTTAAATAAACAATGTGGAACTTAAACAGAAACTCTCGTGTGAAATTATTTTGTAATTATTACGAGAAAATAATTGATTTATTGTATTTCTGACAGTAAAAAAAAAATTCTATAATCAGAAAATAAATTAAAAAAAAATCGCCAGTTGGTTCTATCTCACATGAAATTCACAATTATTGTTACACTTACAATCACCCAACTTACACAACCCCAGAAATTAACACGTATACAGGATGAACAATTACAAAAGAAACATCTTCAAGATGTATAATTATAACAATAATAATAGTAATAATAATTCTCATGAACAATCCCTCTTGAAATCACTGCATTTTTCGTCACGATAGCTTCCATTTTTAGGGGGAAGGCAGCTACGATAGCTTTTGTTCACAGGACACTTCACAGAATCCTCATTCTTGTTCTCGTCACCGACAAGGCAGTCGACGGAGCCGCCGCTGCACATGGTGGCGGCGGCAAAGCTGGCGTTGAACTTTCTTGAAGTTGCGGTGGTGAGAAGTGTGATGGGGATGATGAGGAATAGTAATGAGAATTCGTTGTTCATTATTTTGGCGTCTCCACAATTTGTTTTGCTCTGTTTTGTCCTTTTTAATCTTTAGCTGTTGTTTAAATTAATTAAAAGTTGTCCAACATCAATAGATGCTTGCTTCTGGTAAGGGAAAAGAAAAAGAAAATTTAATATTTCATCCTCCAATTTCTATACTTTTAAATTTTAATGATTTGGTTTTTTTAAAAACATAGAGATATACTATTTACACTTTATATAATTACAAATATCAACTAAGTAGTTAGTCTCTAAAGTATTTCTTGTTATTTAAAGGCCAAAGTCCTATTTTGGTCCCTCTATTATACTCATTGTTCTAAATAGGTCCCTCAGTTATTTTTTGTTCCATATTAGTCCCTTAGTTATCCAAAATTTGTTAAAGTTGGTCCCTCTAACGTTTTGTTTTTGGACAAATTCACTTAAAATCTTAATTTATTTCCTTTTCTTACGTTTTGATCCTATTATAAAAAGAAAAAGACCTTAATGTAAGAAAATAAAACTTTTGGGGATGAAAGTTTATTTTTCCCTAGGAAGCATGGACACTGACACGGACACGGGACACGACACAGACACGGACACAGCGACACGCTAAACTCTCAAAATTACGCGACACGACACGTCATATATTTATATATATAAATAATTAAATATTCATAATTTTTAATGAAAAAATTAAAAATTACAAGTTTTATTCATAATATATGTCATATGTATTATTATTTTCTCTTATATGTCATGTTAAAGTCACTAAAAATTGATTTATATTTTAAAATTTATGAATATGTGTCGTGTCGGTGTCGTACGGGTGTCGGACACTGACACGTGTCTGACACGGCGACACGCTCTCAAAATGAAGTGTCCATGCTTCTTAGATTTTTCCTCTTTTTTTAACAGAAAAATCGATGGAAAACGTTAGAGGCACCAACTTTGACAAGTTTTGGGTAACTGAGGGACCAATATGGAACGGAAAATAACTGAGAGACCTATTTGGAACAATGAGCATAACAGAGGGACCAAAATAGGACTTTGGCCTTATTTAAATAATGACATAGTTGTTAAATTCACATGTGTCATTATTAAATGTTACATATTAATGTCTTTTTTTTTTTTTGTGAAAGAAAGTTTAAGTTGGGGTAAACATCAATATCCTACTAGCCACTTGGGTAAGGAAATATCTCTCAATCTCTTTGAAAATTTACAAGAAGAGTTAATATATCACCCACCAAATAAGACATTCATATTGATTAGAGGATTTGAACAATTGCCCTTGTAAGCTAAGAGCTCAAACCTTAACCAAGTGTGTCATTTTCTATTGGCAATGGCACATATTAATGTCAAATGTATAAAAAGTCAAAAAATAATGACCACAATAAGTTCCGGTGTCCATTACTTTAATTTCTTTAATTTTTGTAGTTACAATACCTAGAGTTTAAGAATAATGTCACAACTAGGGTTCTTCTTTTGTGATCTCTTTTTCTTCTAAATATGAGTTGTAAATATTAAAAAAATGATTATACAATGAGTCAAAATCTTCGGTCTTACTATTTTTATCCGTTCGAGGCGACGGAAACAATAATAATACAATTTTTATGTTTGGTTTCTCAATTATTTAAGATATTATAGTGACATTTAATGTGAACCACGTTGGCAATGAACATTCATATTATCATATATATTAGTTAACAAATAACATCTGAGGAACTGGAAACCAAAAAAAAAAATAACATCTGAGGAACTAAATAATTGATGATTATAAAAAAATCAGAGACCGAGTATTTTATTTCTATTTTTCAAAAACTAAACAATTTACTCCAATAAAAATTAAGAGACTAAATAATAAATTTTATTTTTTAAAAAAAAGAACTACATATACCAAACTAACGTGTAACTTTGTTAAAATTGAAATAGATTTTAGTCTTTGAAATGTTTATAAATAGACAAATCAATCTCTAAAATATTAAAATAGATAATTTAGTTTTTTAAAAAAATAAAAAATATATACTTATTAATCAAATAAATATATCATTTGATAGAAATAGTCTAATAAATATAATGTTTGATACTCTTAAAAACTAATGAATGTATCATCTAATTTTGTGTAGACTAAATTAGTTATTTTAATTTTTTAAAAATTAGAAAATTTTACGTTAAAATGTTAAAGTTGAAATATTTTAATGAAGATGGCAGCATTCGTTGCTTTGGAATTGTTTGATTAGATGATTGTTCAAAAAGAAAAAAGTTAAATGAAATGGTCGTTTGTCGTTAGAAGATTGCAGTACAACAACGCTGTATGATTTTGTTTTTTGGCCAACAACGCTTTATGATTTTCTTTTGAAAAAAAAAGGAGGAAAAACTTTTTCTCAGATTCTTTTTCTTTTATCTTTCTCTCACTTTTCTAATTATTTAGATTTGAGTTTTGTTAAAAAAGTTAGATAGTTTGAACTATTTTTTTTTATCTCAATCTTTCTTCTCATTTTTTTCAATAAAAATTAAAAAAAAAAATTGTATCACTCTATACAAGAGTGACCTGACCAGGCTCCATTGAGGCTTTTTATAATATTTTTTTTTTTATTTTTATGGATATCCTGCCTCTGCTCCTGAGAGTCTTCCTTGGGTTCCTACAAAGATAACTTCAATGGGGGTTTTAGTCCCCAGAAGAGCCTCCAACGTTCAAGTCAGAATTCGGGCAGAGTAACAGTAATATTCCAAAAACATCTTAAAGTCTTACCTCGCGGATCTCCTATTTATAAGGCTGGAAGGGGGGAACGTCCTGCCTAGGCCTGTGACCTAAACCATTATCCTCCTAGGTTAGTTGCGTAGGCCTGGCTTGTCGGGTTCGTGTGTCTCCACTATGTTTGTGGTCCCCCTTCCAATGGCTGTTTAGATCATCTGCGTGCGGTGCTCCTCCGTCCGGTCTTCTGGGTAACTGAGCAATGGGCCGCTTGGTCCTTATTCCATCAGGTCCTTTGGGCCTTACTCTATCAATTTTAAACAAAATTGTCTAAATTAATAGACGTTGGAACTTTGGCCAAAGACTAAAGAGAAAAATAATTTTATAATTGCCTGTACGGTAAGTAAATAGTAATTAATAATTAATATTTAGGCCTATGTATTTGTTTTTGGGTAAGTCTACAAGGCACTTGAGTTATAAAATACTCTAGGCTCTTTGTGTTTATCTTTATTCATTAAAATTTGTAATACTTATTTTTCTTTTTTTATTTTTATTAAAAAAAATAAACAAGCATATGAGAAGTGAAAGTCCAATTTGTTTTAGCAATCGAACTCTTTACATCTTCACCATTGTTTTTGAGAAAAACTCATTATTTGGCTGCGATACAAACTGCTGCCATATCTCTAATATATTTAGCTACAAATATCTCTTTTAATATTTAGATGGTCCGACCGTCAACTAAACATTAAAACGAGTTGGTTCAACATAAAAATAAAATTAGTAGTTATTAGACCGGATTGGATCGGATTTAACCAGTCAGAATCGTTGAACCGACGCTCCAACTGCTTACAGATTTTTTGTTTTATAATTTCACATTTTAACTTTAAAAAATATTTAATGAAATTAGATCTAAAACTCACTTAATTTATTTTATTTTATAATAAAAAATATTTGATTTGCATAAAATTTATTACATTTAAAAAACTATCTAGCTAAATATGTGTTATGTTATCTTTATTTTATGTATTTATTTTATTGTTTTAACAAACTGTCTAGCTATATATGTGTTATCTAACTTTAAAAATTACAATAAAATTTTTAAGTAAAATAATATATATATATATATATATAAGGCAAAAGACTCTTTCGTGCCCCTAACGTTTGCGGTGATTTTCAGTTATGCCCTTAACGTTTCATGTGTCAGTTGTGCCCCCAATGTAAAACGTTAGTTTCAATTATGCCCCCAATTTTGACTCAATGCTGATGTGTCAATTTTTTTTACTTGTGTGTCAATTTTTTGTTTTGAATTGAATATGTGGCAAGATGACTGGATAAATAAAACATCCCTGATTTATTTTTTATCCACCATGGCATTTCCTACGTGGATTTACATTCTCTAAACCAAAAAATTACTACCCTAAATTTTTTTTGACATCTTCATCTTCGCAAGCCTTATATCAGTCAAAAACCCTAAATTTTCCTAGCTTTCTTTCTTCACCTTCGCGTGCGCAAGAGTAGGGTTCGAAAACCTAAAACCCTAAACTTTATTCACCTTAGGGGCATAATTGAAACTAACGTTTCACATTGGGAGCACAACTGACAAAAATGAAACGTTAGGGGCATAACTGAAAATCACCGCAAACGTTAGAGGCACGAAAGGGTCTTTTGCCTATATATAATTATATATATTTGTGTCTGTGTGTGAAACGTGAGTGTGTGTGTGAGAGATAGAGTGTGTGTGTGTGTGTGTGAGAGAGAGAGAGAAGAATTGCAATATTTATTAGATCCCAAACGTACATGATATATTATTTTGGATAAACATGTACGCAATAGTATAACACCTCTAAATTAAAACACTGTGCTTCTTCTTAGTTTATTCCAAGTGATGAATGAAAGCTTTGGAAGCATGAAGAGGACTCAGATCATCATATATCTGTGAGCCCTTTAAGAAAAATAGAAGCAAAAGCCTTCATGAAAGGCTCCTTCAACGCCACCCCAATCTCAACACCTCCATCCCCACTCCTGCTCTCTGAAAACGAAATTCCTCCATCATCTCTAGAAACCATCTCCACTTTCTTTGGCCTTCCCCACCCAAAATCATTCTTGTAAATCCCAAGCCTAGGTGACCCTACGATTCCCAAAATTCTAAGATTAGGGTTTACATGCATTATTTCCGCAGATGAATTGATTCTCTTTGTTGTACTTATCTCTCCCTTTTCAAATTTCTTCAAAGCTTCACTTATCCCCTCAACAGCACAAACAAACCCATCATCCCCTAGCAAACTTTTTGTCTCATACACAAAATAGGTTAAGTCTAAGCAATTCCCAAAATATGTAGGTGGAAGTGGAGGATCCAAACGAGACCTGCAGTCCACAGGGATCACGACCATCACTTTGTTCTGCTCTGTTTTCTCTGCTTTCACTAAGCATTCCAACACATAACCACATACCACTGAGAATGTCGATATATGAGCCTCCTCCTTTTTATTAAGCTTCAATTCTGCAGATTTCTTAAGATTTTGAATACTCGATGGGGACAATTCAAATGACCCCCTTAGTAGATTTGACATATCTCCCTTTCCTACTGGGATGATCTTCAAGCTTCTGTCACTTGGTCCACCCTGTAACCATAAATTCTCGTATGTGTCAGTAAGTTTTTTAGCCAATACTGATCTATCAAAGAATGGAGTGAGATTCTCTGGCAATGACAACAACGACGATGATGAAGACATTAAGCAAATATAAGACCATGCTTTCATAAACAAATTGCCTGATTGTCCGTCCATGATGTGGTGTGAACAAGCTCCAAGAGTGAACCCAGAGTTTGGAAATAGAGTGACTTGGAAAGCTATGACAGAAGCTTGTTCATCGGAATTGATCAAGTGGGGTATGAGCATTCGGGTTTCTTCAGATTTAGAGAAATCAGGCGCAAAACCCGAAAGATGGTTGAAATTATCTGTGTTTGATTCAGCTACAATGAAAGAGACAGCATCACCGGAGTTGTAGTTGAGGATGGGTTTAGGAGAGTGAGGTGGCCATGTGATGTTGCCGGCGAGAGGGAGGAAATTGTGAAGAGTAAGAGAGAGAGAGTGTTTGAGTTTTGGAAGAACAGAGTCGAAGAAGGAGGAAGGTGGATGATGGAATTCATAGAAGTAAACATGATTAATGGGTGGAAATCTCACCCAATCCTTATCAAAGAAGGTGAAGGGAAAAGAGGTTGCAACGGCGGCGGAGGTAGGTTTTTCCGGTGACGGAGGCACTCGGCAAGTTTCAAGAACCTTGAAGGATGATGCTTCTTGTTGTGCCATTAGAAACTATTATTGAGCTAGCTAGCTAGCTACGGTTTTAGTGTATATATGTTTCAGTTTATAGCTATGAGCAAATGCAGCATTGTGTAGATGGAATTTGAACAAGATGGATGATGAGATTGTCATGACACTAGAATCACATTGAGTTTGTTGTTTAGTATGACGAAAACATCAATAATAAAGGCTAATTTATGTTTTTGGTCAGTGGTTTGATGAAATAGTTATTTTTCTTGTTGGTAGGGTGTAATAGTAGTTCAATTACATTAATTGAACTACTATTATTACAACCTACCAAAAAGAAAAATAACTATTTCATAATAAAAAATTTATGAAAATATTTTTTTTTAAAATGTACTTTATTTCTACATTAAAAAAAATAATTCTATCATAATTAAAATTTTTAAATAAAATTAATAATTTTATTAATAAAATACTATTTCATAACATAATCTCTATAATTCTCAAGATAATAAAATAATCTAAAGAATGCAACATCAAAACATAACTAACATATATAATTCTCAAAAAGCTAATTTAGCTAGAGTGTGAAATGAAGAGGATTTGTAGAACAAAACTTAATTAGTTAAGATTAATAAGGGTAATATAATCATTTTAGATGTACTAAAATAATCACATCTCATGAGATTAGACTAATTTCACCTAGACCTGCTCATGGGCCTAAGCTATTTGGGCCAAGCCTATAAGATAATATCCATTAAGTAATAAAAGAGATTTGGGCTTAAAATGAGCCTACCAACTAAATACCCAAATTAATCAAGTAACCCAATCAAATACGCAAACACTACTTGACACTACCCATACAACTTAGTCCAATCAAGAGGAATGATGTGGCATTTACAGCACCACATATGTTGAGTTGCTGACTCATCACTCCAAAAGCGTTAAAATTGACCTCAAATAATAAATTTTGCAAAAATTACATATTGACCCTCAATATTTTCAGAAAATTATAAATAGGTCCCTGAATACATATTATCTAAGGATTAAAATGAACTATAAAAAAATTTTGGGGTCAAAATATAATTTTTAAAAAATATAGGAAATATGATAGAATTACAAAACAGTTCCAAAATTTTTTATAATTTTCATTTTAATTCCTAGATAATATGTATCCAGAAACCTATTTGTAATTTTATGAAAATATTAAGGGTTAAAGTACATCTCTTTTAGACATACTAGTTGGTAGTGGTAGGAGTGAGCACAAAATGACATAAGTATCATTTTATCATAATTGTATTATTTCCTGCATATTGAATTCAGATGTGTTTTTTAATGCCATTCAACCCAGGTTTAACTTTTTTAAAAAGAAATTGGATTGGGATGAACTCGACATTAATTAACAAGTGGAATCGTAGCGAGTTATTTTGATATATAAGCTTGTTGCAGATATTTAAGATATAAAAGATATTTTTACCATAACTAATTCATTAACTCCATCGGAGGCACAATTATTACAGGTTAAAGGGAAGAAATGATAGAAAAGGATCCAACTGTCATCAATCATCATGCATTTCAAATCACTAGATAAGTACGTAATGAGACAAACGGACCCTACAATATTCAAAAGTCTCAGTCATGTAGCAGACTTGCAAGAGTAATGTCATCAAATGAGGCATAATCTTCCTCAATACCAATACTAATTTTTACAAAAAGAAAAAAAAATAAAAAACAAAAACACCCGTGCGAGACACGAGTATCATACTAGTTATAGATAAAAATAATGATAAAATATTTCAAATGTAGTCCAAATAAGAATGTATTATTTTAAAAATATTTATACAATTGGTATTATATTTTAAAAACTATATATTATGTGTCCAGTAATTTATAAGAAAACACAATATTTTTGCTTTTTAGTCTTGAATGAATAAAAAAAAAGTCCTCCTAACATGTGCCCTAAGGCAAGGCACGTGTTAAGGTTATTTTTGATTGGTCAAGTAAGTTTTCAAATATTAAAAATTATCTTTTAAATTAATTTTTATAGATTTCAAAATATAAAATGCTCTACTAATCAATCAGAAGAAATCTTAAAATGTGCCCTAATAGCACATGTTAGATAAATCCTAAAAAAATTAATTGTGTAATTTGATCGGTTCTCAATCAATTTATGTCAATTTTATCAAATTTTGACTGATTCTTCCGAATCTTTAGTCAGTTCTTTACTTAGGTTTTTTTTTTAATTTAACTGATTCGATGCCTGGGGTACGTGGCATTTTTTTTAATAATATAAGCTTTATTTTATAGATCATAGATCTATAAACTTTATTTGTGATAAAAATATATTATTCTTTCCTCTCCCATTTTTGAAAAAAAAAACCATGTCATTTAAAACTGCCATGCCGAAAAGGAAAAGAGATACGTAGGAGAGAAAAAGTATATTAGTGGCTTAATAACAAAATTAAACTAATTCTATAATTTGAAGACCAAAATAAAATAAAAAAAAATAGTTTGAGAACAAAATAAAACAAAAAATAGTTTGAGAATCAAAACGTAACAAAGATTATTTTGAGGACCAAAATAATATCATAATTTGAGGACCAAAACAGAACAAAAAATAACTTAAGGACCAAAATGAAACTAACCTCATAGTTTGAAGACCATAATAACTATTTAAGTTTAAAATTATTACAAAAAAAAAAGTGGGCTACCAAGCTCAAGCCCATGGCTTGAGTATATACTTAGCCCAATGTAATGGGTATAATTTTATATGTAAATATAATTTTATATACTTGGCCCATTGTAATGAGTATATACTAGGTCCAAGCCCATCTACATAAAAGTCCATGGGTTTAGGCTTGGGTATTAACATAATTAACATACTCTAAAGAGATTGAATGTGTCTACTAAAAAAATGAAAATCTCTTTTAATTAACATAATACATTTGATATTTTGAAAAAGATTGATTCAATCTATATATTAAATGGTTATAGGCAATTTAGGATATTCCAAGGCGATCCAAGTGTATATCAAATGATTTAATTATACGAACGAATTCAATTTTAAATATTACAAGATTGATAGATAGTTTATATTTTGTATAAAATATATAATTTAATTATTACCATATAATTTTAATATGTTAACAAAAAATTGATTAACAACATATAATTAGTTAACTTGAACATAGGCTCAAGGCATTTTCTCTATCCCAATTAAATCAAAGATTTTGGATAAATACAAATATATGTAAATATGATAATTAATTTTTTAATATTTTATTAGTATATTTTACAAAAAAAAAATATTGTATGATTAATAATAAGTTAACATATTTTTAAATAAATAAAAATAAAATTTAAAATAAAAAATACGAATAGGCAACCGTTTTTACCGTTAAAAGAATAAAATTTTTTAAAAAAACTAAAACAGCAACACATTAAAAGTATTGCAAAAAAAAATATATATATACAGCTGTAGCACGCTAACCAAAGTTGTCAGGTGCTGCAGCGACAGCAGAAACACTCGCTACCTAGGCGAGTGTTTCAGTTTTAAACTTTTTTATTAAAGTTATTAAGTGCCACATGGTGTTGGTTGATTTCGTCCATGTGTATTGGGATACTCGGACCATGTTAGAGTGTCCCATTTAACTAAATGTTTTTTTGTTTGAGGTACAAATCTAAATATTTTTATTTTTATATTATGTAAATAAAAAAACCTCTAAAATCTTCAAATCCTTAATTCAAGTGACGCAGTTCAATGGGTTTTTTGAAATAAAAATGGAAGGCTGGGCCAGCACCAGTGGTTTAACGAGTTTATCCTGGGCAACCGATTGAATCAGAAGTTTTTCGGTTCACCAATATTCAGATCTGATATGGTCACCCAGACCAGATTAGTGCCCATCTGATAAGCTTTCTCAATAAAAACTAAACGTAATGAAGGAAAATGTAGGAAGATGTCTAACTTGGTAAGATTAGAGTTTTTTCATGGTAAAGTATTTTTCAAAACTATATAACTTTTTTTTCTAAATTTAATTTAATATGATGTATATTTTTATAAATATGGGAAAAACATTTTATTTTTTTGACTCTAGATTTTTATTTTGTCCCTTAAATTTAATTGATTTTACTTTAGTCATTTAAACTCTAAAAACCAATTTAAGAAGGTTTATTTATTTATAAAAATAACCCAAAACTTTTATTTATTTACAAAAAGATTAAGACAGAATTCGGTATTCACATATAGTAATTAAGAAGACTAGAAGAAATAGAAAAGGTAAAATTGCAGGTACTGAAGAGGGGAATAAACAAGAAAAAGCTACCAAATTGGATCAAAATCGTGTGGAAACTGGGAAAGAGGGATTATGGTGAGTCTTCCAAGTTTCTTACCTTGGGGGGTTTGCTAAGTGATGAAGAGGAGAATAATGAGGACTCTAACAGTGATGAGGATATGGCCTATGGGGATGCTATTTGTGAAGATTTGGATTCTATTCATGCAAGCCCAAAAACGCATGAGAATGTGAGGAATGTAAGCCCAACAACTCATGGGAATGTAAGGAATGAAAGCCCAAAATCCCATAGGAATGTGAGGAATGAAAAGGATGGCAATGTGAATCTGCCAAACTTGGAGAGTAGATATGGATTATGGAAGGCGTAGTGGGCTTCCCACTAGGCCCAATAGAACCCCTCGTAATACTCAATCTGAAGGTGATACTGATATGGTGAATTCTAGGGGTGTACAAACTTCGGGTCGGGCCGGGCCTAGGTCAACTCTGGACCAAGCATCAAGCAGACCCAGGCCCCGTTATTGTTGGGCTTGGCCCGGGCCAATCGGGTCCAAACTGAAAAAAAAAAATCAATTTTTTAAAGAATTATTTTAAACTATTTGTGTATTTTATAAAAAATTAACTTTACATAAGTTTAAAAGTTTAATGATATTTATGGTTATAAAATAATTTAATTTATTTACTGAAAAAATACTAATTTAATTAAAGTTAAAATTATATTTTATGTAATTTTTAATATATGATTAATGATAAATATATGTATTATTTATTTTATATAATAAAAAAATAATTATATATATATTAAAAATATAAAAAATAAATAAATAAATAAATAATGGCACCTGACCGAGCGGGTCCAAAGAGGTGAAACCTAAGACTTGATCCGGCCCAATTTTGGACCCGGTCCAATTTTGAAAAACCAACCGAGCTGAGTCGAGTTACAGGGCTTTTGTTCACCCTTAGTGAATTCCCAAGGTCACAAATAGACCTGATCATGAGCCCGAAAGCCCGTCGGACTCGATTTACCCGGCCCGAAAAAAATAAAAAGGAGCCCGAAAATAAAAGCCCAAAAAAAATGAGCCCGAATTTTAAAAAGCCCGTTTTAATACGGGCCGGGCTCGGGCTTTTTTTTTCAACCCGGCCCGAAAGCCCGACCCGTATTAATATATATATATATATTATATAATACCAAATTACCAATACCTAAATAACTAAATATATAATCATATAAATATGATTAATGAATTGAAACAGTCATGAATAAGTTTAGCCGAAATTTTTTTTTTTTGAATTAAACATAACATCAAATGCAATCCAATTTCCAAATCCCTTCTTCCCCTTTTTCCTTATTCTGCTCAATTCGTGGCTGTCAACATTCAATTTCTTTACAGATTTCCAAAGTTTTAATTTGAAACTCCAATTTTCCAAATGAATCATTCAATTCCTATTCCACAATCAATTTTATTTTCCAATTCCCAAAGTGTGTGATCATTTTGTTTCAACTTTCAATTATATAAAAAAGTTTGGCAAAAAAAAAATTATATAAAAAAGCCCGCAATCAAGTCCGGTCCACATTTATAAAAAACGGGCCGAGCTCGGCCCGAATTAAAACGGGCTCGGGCCTGATTTTAGTTCATTATTACCCCCTAAAGCCCGGCCCATATTTTAGTGAGCCCGGCCCGCGATCAGGTCTAGTCACAAAGGAAGTGGGATTCAGAAAACTTAAGTAAAGTTCCTTATATGTTTGTTATAAGGTTCTCCAATAAATATTTGATATATGTCAAAAATTTAATGCATGACCAATCATGATAGAGAGAGAATATTAAACACAATTTTTTGCATGATCCATCATAAAAGAGAGAGAATGCAAATCAAGCTTCTAATTAGAATCCTAGGTTGCACTAGAACGGGTACAGAATACGTTAATTTGGAAAATTATAGGATACAGGTACGACAATATTTATTTAAATAAAAAGTTATAAAATATAAATTTATATGCTTTTTCTTATAAAAATCCGAATGTTTTGTTTATTAATCTAAAAAGAATAAATTTTTAATATAACAAAAATGAAATAAGATAAAAATATAGTGATATTTTATAAAAAAATATAAAAATTTACTTTTTATAATATTTTAAAAGTATCCAAGAGTATTCATTGAATACGGATACGAGTACGTATTCGATACGGGTACGGCGCCATTGTTGAAGTATCCGTACAACATTGAGAATAATCTTACGGTCTTACCTAAATTTTTTCCTTTTATAAATTCGTCTTCTAATCCTACTCTATCCCAAATGCCCAATTGAAAAAATTGGCCCTCCTCCAAAACCCCATGACCCAGCTCAAATTATGGATGGTGATGGGATTACAAGCTCCCAACATCAACAATTCTGAAATTTTCAGTACGACACCAAACAAAATATATTTTTTATATATTAAAAAGATTAATAATAGGGGTCACGACTCACGAGCCCACCTATCTCCATCTTTTATTTATTTTATTTTTTGGTGAGAGCAATTATTTCATGTAAAAAATTCAAAGGACTGAAATAGACTCGAATTATACGACCGTCTCGTCTGCATTATTATGAAAAAAAAAATCATTATGCAAATAATAAACTCACGTTCTTATTAATAACAATATCTTTTACCTAACAATAAGCATTTTCCTCGCATATCTTTTTTCCCACAACTCCGAACATGATGCCGGCAACAATTATGAATTATCAGAATTTGGACGCGAAATTCTAAATGATTTTGACAGAGCGAGACTATCTATTTTCTCAGAAATTCTCCAACAATTCCACATGAAATTCACAATTATTCATACAATAAATATAATTATACATATTCAAACCCAGAAACACATGTAAAGATGAACACAGATTCACAAAGCAAACAGAGCATCGATTTCAAAACATGGAATACAGATTGATACATACATATAGATCAGAAATTCGCAATTAATCGTGAGAACCTGAGAAGATCGAGAGAAGGTAAATAGGTAGATAAGATTAGCAACTTCGATTGTACTGAGATTCACAGCCGCTACCGCCATTTTTTGAGGGAAGGCAGCTACGATAGCCTGAACCGCTACAACCACTCACAGAAGCCTGATTCGAGTTCCCTGTGTTCCCACTGCTACTCGAACTCAGATCGTACAGCATTCTTGCTACGCGCGTATGAATCGCAAGCTCCGCCTCAAAGTCGTCGCCGATCAGGCAATCGACGGCGCCGCCGCCGCACTCCGCCGCAACCGCGTTCACCTTCGCTGAGGTCGCCGCGCTCAGATCTGCGAGTGCCGCCAGTATGATGATCGAAACGATGAGAAACGGTAGCGAGATGAATTTGTGCATTTTGGCGCTTTTTTCTCTCTCTCTCTCTCTCTCTCTCTCTCTCTCTCTCTCTCTCTCTCTCTCTCTCTCTCTCTCTCTCTCTCTCTCTCTCTCTTTCTAACTGTGTGGTTTGGGCTTTCAAAGGGCCTATTCTTCATCAATTTCCTTATGTATGTTGTGGACGAAGTTGATGATTCATCATAAATATAATAATAAGCTTGATGATTTTCTTTATTCGAACAATTTGTTTTGCTCTGCTTTGTTTTTTGAATCTGGCTTTTAGTAAAATTTACTATTTCATCTTCAAATGATTTTGTTTCTAAAAATTACAAAAGGGACCCTTTAACGCCTAAGCGGGATTTATAAGATTTATAATTATCTTAACTATCTCCCATGTTCCACTTCTTCACTAACCCTAACATAATGATTCATCTATCTACCTTCAAGTTACACACTCATTTTTATATATTTTGACTTTCTCTTTCTCAAATATTTTATTGACTTTGATGTCAGAGTGACTGATAAGACTCAAATTCTACTACGTCTTTCCTGTAATTTCTCGCTCGATGGTCGAAGTCTCCTAACCTTGATTGCTCCATCATTAGTTGAGCTCATTGATTTTATTCAATTTAAAATTGTTCTAAAAGATTATAAAATTTTCAACATAATGGGGCATTCAATATGGTTTTATATCATTACAAGTGTTTTTAGATAAAACAAATTTAGGAAGAAAAATAATTTTTAAAAACAATTAAATTATTTTTTAAAATATTTTAATACAATTAAACTAAAAATTATATCTAAAAATTACTTTCTCCCTTAAATTTAATTTGTCCAAACACACAATAGTGTTTCGGTGAAGATTTGCAGTCTTGTAGGTTATTTAATCAAAAGTTCAAAACCATTTTGGTTTTGAAGTAGCATGTAGGCCGAAATGCAACAAAGTTTAAAAACCATTTTGGTTTTTTTTATTGAAGTTCAATAACTTTAAAAGCCCAACAACCTGATTAGAGATCAACAATGCTTTTGTGTAGAGTTTTTTTTTATCCACATTCAGGGTCTCATCAGCTATATTAGTTGGAAATTAGAATTATATGAAATTCTCTTAAGTCGTTCACTCGTTGCCATTGAGCTTGTAAGTTCGTTAATGATATTATCAAAAAAGGAAAAAATGTAATAAAACCTTGAGTCTAAACCATTTAAAATTAAATTCTTAAACTTTGAAGGTTTAGGAATTAGATTCTTCCATCAATTTTTTCACTAACGGTGTTAATTATTATTAGGATAAATTACACTTTGGTACCCTATGATTTGGCCACATTCCAATTTGATACCCTAATACCCTATGGTTTAAAAAGTGACATCTTGGTATACTGTGGTATTCTCTGTTAACACTTTGGTACTCTAAGCTTTAATTCTGTTAGAAAGTTAACAGAAATTGGAAGTTTTTGAGCTATTTTGTAATTTTAACCATAACAATTTTGCAAAAATTACATATTGATCCCCCAATATTTTCAGAAAATTTTAAACAAGTCCCTGGATACATATTATCTTGGGACTAAAATGAAAACTATAAAAAAATTTTGGGGTCAAAACATAATATTTTAAAAATATAGGACAAAAGATAGAAGTACAAAATAGTCCCAATTTTGGAAAAAATTTGCAATCTAGTCCTATTATTATGATATAAAATTTTGTATTTTTAAGGATTATTTTGAAGATATTTAAATATTTATGGGTGCGTGTTTAAGTAATTTCAACCTCTTTTTATGCATTAAAATTGCCCTTTATCTCTCAAAGATGGTTATAATTACGAAATTGCCCAAAAATGCCAATTTTCGTTAATTTTCTAACAGAATTAAAGCTCAGAGTACCAATGTGTTAACAGAGAATACCACAAGGTAGCAGAATGTCACTTTTTAAACCACAAGGTACCAAAGTATAATTTATCCAAATAATAATTAACATCGTTAGTGAAAAAATAGATAGAAGGATCTAATTCCTAAACCTTCAAAGTTTAAGGATTTAATTTTCAAAATTGATGTTATTAATAAGGTAAATTCTTTTTATATTTTTTATAAAGATCGTTAATGATAATTTTTTTTTATATTTTCTTATTTTAAAAACTAATTGTTGCACCCGAAATGCGACGCGTACGACGCGAAATGAGAGTGAAACGAATCTCGCAAACATTTTAAAAATTAATGTTTTAACATGGAGTCGTCACTAAAATTTTTAAAGAAAACTTTAGAAAATCTTTTAAAAAATAAGTTTGTGAACTGGTCTTAAAAACAGAGTTGTGTTCGGGAGTTGGTACATGTGGGGAAGGTGTTAGGCACCCCACGACGTCTAATTACCAAATTGTGCAATTTAATTGTCTGCCAAAAATACCCTTAAACAATCACATGCAAAACGCGAGAAGTTTGGATGATCGGACTTGACCAAGGAACTGACTCCAAGGGCCTATGTACCCCTTAAGGGGATCAAAGTACAAGTAGTTTATCTAAAAAAAATATTGTGAGTTGGTTCAGTTTTAGTTAGACCGAATAAAATGATTCCAAAGCTCTTTCATCTTTTGTTTCCCTCCTTAACAAACATTTTTCCTTAAAGGATTTAGGCACCCTCAATTATTTCATGGGTATTCATGTTGACCACATGCCTAATGGTTCTTTATTACTTTGCCAAACCAAGTACATTACAAAGATGACACTGACTTATTTGACAATCCTAAACTCTATCACTCGGTAGTGGGGGCTCTTCAATACACTTGCATCACAAGGCCTGATCTAGCCTTTGTAGTTAACAAAGTGAGTCAGTTTATGCACCGTCCTCTCAATTATCATTGGAAAGCAGTCAAAAATCCTTCGATATCTTCAAGGTACTCCTCATCTTGGTCTCCATCTCACTAAATCCTCCTCTACTTGTTTCTCTTCCATGTGTGATGCAGATTGGGATGCTGATTCCTTGATCGTTGCTCCACATCTGGGTTTTGTGTCTTTTTTGGTAACAATTTGATTTCTTGGCAATCCATGAAACAACTTGTGGTTTCCAGGTCTTCCATTGAGGCTGAGTACAAGATTTAGCCTTGGTGGTTGCGTGCTCTGCTCACTGAACTTGCAATTCCTCAATGTCGTGAGCCTCTTGTAATATTCTGTGACAATATGAGTATTGTTCTCTTGGCTCTGAATCCTGTTCTCCATGCACGAACCAAACACATAGAGCTCAACATTTATTATGTTCCTGAGCAACTTCAGCGGGCTTAATCACTATTTGTCATATTTCCTCTCGTGATCAAGTAGCTAATGTGTTAACAAAACCACTTGCTAATTACTTGTTTTCTTCTTCTGCAGGACAAACTCAAGGTGTCTTCACTACCCTTGAGTTTGAGGGGGGCTGATAGAGATATATGCCACGTGTCCTTGCCAACGCATTAGGTTGTTAGCATATAGTTACCTCACATTCTTTCATTTACTAAGTTGTGTAGTGTGTAGAAGGTTATAGAACATTTCTTTATTGGTGTATATGTTCAACACTGTACTTGATGATCAATACAAGAGAGACTTATTTAGTATATTATTTTCTTCTTTTCATTTTCTTTTTCGCTCTTTTAATATATATAGGAGTGTTTAGCAGTCAGGTTCTGGTGGGTGAACGTAAGTAGCGAGTTAGATTTTTGTCACCCGAACCCACCTGTCAACCCATACAACCCGATGGATTCGGGTGGGTTCAGGCAAGTTGAACTATTTTTTTTAATTAAAGAAAACAGATTATTTTATTATAGAAAATAAAAAAAAATCAGATGGTGACTTGTCTTGTTTTATTATATAGAAATAAATAAGTAAAAGAAAATAAATCATCTCATTAGGACTTAACCCAGATCTGCATCTTCACCATATCACAAATGACGACGGCATACTGGACTGCATCAACCACTAGCGGTCGGCGGTTGCGTCGAATCGCGACGTCGATCTGCATCTTAGAGTCTTCGACGTTTCAATAGTTCAATCTTTAATTCACAACTTGAGTGTTTGCGTTGTTGTGTGAGGTGATAGTGAGAGTAGAGTGACTCAGTGGGAGTGAGACTTTGAGTGTGAGTATGTGGCTATGAGAGTTTGAGATGCAGAGATGGCGATAGTGAGAAATAAACTAAATTCAATTGTGACTTGAGATGAGAAAATCTAAAAATGTGACCGACTTGGGAGAGTGTGAGAGAGCTTTGTGAGTGTATAGAAGATTCTAAGGTAAAGAACAACATAACTTCTCTAGTTCAATTAATTGTTTTTTTAATCGGATCGAGTTATCGGGTTTAGTCGAAGTCAATCCGATGACTCGATCAAACCGACTTGTTTTAAAAATAAATTCAGATTCAACCATATATACCCGAACAACGACCCGACCGAACCCGATATTTACGGTCGGGTTAGTCGGGTTAATCCATTTTTACACATTAGATGTATATATATTCCAAAAATTACGTTTCCACTTTTTCTAAACTCAAGCTGATCATAATAGCATTTTATTGTCTTTTTTTAATCTAATTTTCTAAAATTTACCTAATAAGTAATAAGCATTTTGATATCAACAAAATTTTTAAAGTCTTACATTTCTATTGTCTTTAAAATATTAGAAGGATAATGTTTTATTGAAAAAAATTCTACATCTCTTATTGAAAAAAAATTAATGTAAAAATTTATAAAAAAATGTTATTAGAATACTTATTAAATATTAAATAAGTTTAATTATATTTTCTCTTGCTACGTTGATTGTTTAGAAACAAGATTCTATTACCATAACGATAAGATTTTAGTTACAAATGAAATAAAATATAAAAATTATAATTATAAAAAAATAATTAAGAACTAATAAAGATTGCAAACTACATAGATCAACAAACTAATCAAACTTAGCTTTTTTTCTTTTTTATAATTTGCTCAAGAACTTGTTGAAAATGCTTTTAATAACTGGATTTTCGGCAACAAGAAAAAAAATCTTCGCTTTAATTTCTTTTCAAAGTTTGCATGTTTCACTTTCAGTCACGAACTAATCAAAAGTCAAAACAATGAAAGGGTCTCACACTCACATGAAGATGAATTAGCGGATTTCCAGATATATCAAAATATCAACGATTCTGAAAATTTCAGTACGACACCAACATAATAACTTTTTATATATTAAAAATATTAATAATAGCTGTAACGAGCCCACCGACCTCCATTTTTTTTTTTTAAGGTATCCCAGCCCGACAGGCAAATGACAAATTTTCCGCGGATCTGTGCTTCATTTAAGGGTCTACCGCTGACCAATTGGTTGCTGCATACACAAGGCGGTATTCGAACTCCCGACCTTGCTTAAGCGACCTAGTGAGCTCGACTACTAGGCCAACCAAGCTTGGTTTCCGACCTCCATCTTTTATTTATTTAATTTTGGCCAAAGTTCTATTTTGGTCATTCATATTTGCTTAAAGTTTCGTTTTGGTCCCTCAAGTTTTTCTCATTCTGTTTTGGTCTCTCAAGTTTTTAAAAAGTTTCACCGTTAGTCCCTAACTCTTTCCCATCCACTTTTTCTGTTAAAAAAAAAAAGAAAAAAAAAACTAACTTTCATCTCCAAACAATTTTTTTCTTTTACAAAAGGGAAAGACCTTAATGCAAAATAGCAAAATTGTTAGAAATGAAAGTTAGTTTTTTCTTCTTTTTTTTTTTTTTACAGAAAAAGTGGATGAAAAAGAGTTAGAGACCAACGGTGAAACTTTTTGGAAACTTGAAGGACTAAAACGAAACTTTAAACAAACATGAGGGATCAAAATGGAACAAAAAAAACTTGAGGGACCAAAACAAAACTTTGAGCAAACATGAGAGACCAAAATATGGCTTTGGCCTTTATTTTTTTTTGGTGAGGGCAATTATTTCATGTACAAAATTCAAAGGACTGAATTACACTTCTGCATTGTTATGAAAAAAAAAATCAATATGGAAAAAATAATCTCACGGTCTTATTAATAACAATAATTTTGACCTAATAATAAGCATTTTACTTGGCCAAAAAATAATAATAATAAGCATTTTCGTCGCATATTTTTTTTCCTCAAAACTCCGGCCATGATGCCGGCAACAATTATCAGAAGCCATTGGACGCGAAATTCTAAATGATTTTGACAGAGCGAGACTACATATTTTCCCAGAAATTCTCCAACAATTCCACATGAAATTCACAATTATTCATATAATAAATATAATTATACACATTCAAACCCAGAAATACATGTAAAGATGAACACAGACTGAGAAATCAAACAGACTAACAGAGCATCGTGAGAATACAGATTGATACATATATAGGTAGATTAGCAAGTTCGATCATACTGAGAATCTGAGAAGATCGAGAGAAGGTAAATAGGTAGATTAGCAAGTTCGGTCGTACTGAGATTTACAGCCGCTACCGCCATTTTTGGAGGGAAGGCAGCTACGATAGCCTGAACCGCTACAACCACTCACAGAAGCCTTATTCGAGCTCCCTGTGTTCCCACTGCTACTCGAACTCAGATCGTAAAGCATTCTCGCTACGCGCGTATGAATCGCCAGCTCCGCTTCTAAGTCGTCGCCGATCAGGCAATTGACGGCGCCGCCGCACTCCGCCGCAGCGTCGAAGCTCGCGTTCACCTTCGCCGCGCTCAGATGTGCGAGTGCCGCCAGTATGATGATCGAAACGATGAGAAATGGTAGCGAGATGAATTTGTGCATTTTGACGCTTCTCTTTCTAGATCTTTCTCTCTCACTCTCTTTGTAGCTGTGTGGTTTGGGCTTTCAATGGGCCTTCTTCTTCGTCAATTTCCTTATGTGTGTGTTGAGGACGAAGAAGATGATTCGTTATAAATATAATAATAAGCATGATGGTTTTCTTTATTGGAACAATTATAAGAATGATGATTGACTTTGGCAAGAATGATGATGGACTCTACCTGCTCCAATATCTTATTAACATAAGTCAAAATTTTTAATTAGTCCTAAATGTATGAGGTAATTTTAAATTAGTCCTAAATATTTTATAATTTATCAAATTGATCCTAAACTTACTCATTTATCAATATAAGAATTTTATGTACTCATGCATACGGGCACACCAAGCCCCTAGTCTTATATTATACGGCTCCACCTCTTTATGGTTGGTCAAAATTCTTGAATTAAAAAAATTAAAAAAGAAAAAGAAATCACCCACTTTCCTCTAGCCCACGTTCTCTCAAGTCTCACCCCATACAAGTTACTTTTGATTTTCATGAATATTTTAAGCTCCATAAAAAAAGGATAAATTACACTTTGGTACCCTATAGTTTGGTCATATTTCACTTTAGTATCCAGTGATTCAAAAAGTGACACTTTAGTACCATGTGATATTCTCTCTTAACAAATTATTTTAAAATAATTTTATATTTTACATACATATTTACGTGCCTGTTACGGCACGCAATGCCTCTAGTTTTAAATTATTCAATTGCTAGAATGTTGGTTTTCCATTCTTGTCAAAAGAAATAAAAATGAAGTATCAACGCAAATAGTTGGATTTGAATGAGTTTAACTAAATGTTATCTCATTCATGTAGAAAAAAATTATTGGCTAAACTGTAGATTTGGTCATATATCTTTTGTTCAATTCCTAATTTAGTCTCATATATTTTTTATTATATTTTTTGTCCTATATCTTTTTTTTCCGATTTAGTCTCATATCTTTGGGTTAATTGTAAAATTTATCTTATATCTTTGGGTCAGGTTTAGAAGTTGTCTCATATCTTTATAAAATGATCAACTAATAGTTGATTCTTTTGTAAAAATATAAAATCAATTACTCTGCAACTTGATTAAAAGATATGAGACAAAAAATGATATGAAATCAAAATTGGGATCTTTTGCAAAAATATAGGACCAAAACTGCAACAAAAAAAGATAGGACCAAGTTGGCAATTGAGCAAAAGATATGGAACTAAATTTACACTTTGACCAAAATTATTTAATTATTATCAATTTTTTTTCTTTGCGGTTTAAGTATTTGTCATTAACAAATAACAATCATGTTTAATCTTTTTATTGGCTTACATTTATTGGATGATTTCACTCCAACCTCTCTGTTTTTTGCCCCTATTTTGTTAGCAAATTGTGCTAGTTGTGATTGTGATGATAGTGTAGGATCAGAGTTGGCCGATATGGGTTGTTAGTTTGGTTCAAGTGTTGTTTCTTAATAGTGGAGCTTGTTTGTGTTTGTGTGTTTTGTGATTTTGATGAATTCTTGATGTAATGTGAGGTTTATTTTTATGTGACCAAACCAACTTTTAAAAGTCACATCTCTAATAGAAATGGAACTTCAAAATGTCAGTTTATTTAATTCTTTATATTTGTGTTATTTCATGAATCAAATAGTTTGTTTCAATTTTTCAATTAAATTGTAGTTTTAGTATAAATTTAAACTTTAAAAAATAAATTTATATCTTAAAAAAGTAAAAATTAAAGAATGATGATGTTTTTGCGAGAATTAATATACTAAAGTAAAGAGGTTGTTTTGGTCAAAATTGATCAGCAGTGTGCAGTTGATACATTGTGCATTTTGTGCTCTAATATAATATAAATATAGTACGCCCTTTACCAAACAAACGTGACTTCTTCAAATCATATTAGACCAAAAATAAGGATTGAATTTGGCCTTAAAAAATATATATAGACAACAATAATCAATTTAACGAAAAAAAAAAATCAACCAGCTTAGAAGGTTAAGGTGGGATGTCCCTTTCAGTGGGATGGCTTATATATATATGGAGTATGATGATTGATGAGTTGGGGGCATTATTGAAAACTTTGTGTTTCTTTCATTAAATGCCAATTTGCCAATCAATTATGACTTTTTTTTCTTAAATTCACACCAAAATCATACCTTAAATTTACATATAATTAAGTTAGATCAACTTATATTTTCTTAAAGCGCTGAGCTAGTCATACTTCATATGGCTCACTAAGGTTAGTTCCTTTCACTAATTAACCCTAGTTAACACATAAATATAGTTTTGAAGTATTTGGAATTTTAGTTTAATATAATTTCTTAGTATGAAAAGGGTAATTTCTTACGAACAAAAGTAATACCTAATACACTTTATTAAAGTATTTTAAGAAATCCAAAATCATCAAATTGGAATCCTAATTGTTGATAAAGATGCTCATGTTCAATGTTAACATCAATATCTTAAAGCAAATTTACTTTTGAATAAAATATAACAGCTGGATGAAGATAACTATAATTATATTAACTCCTTAAGTCAAATGTTATATACCATAGTGCAAAAAACCGGATCGGCCATTGACCCGGTGGAAGGCTCGGGTCACTGGTTCAATGGTTCAACCGCTGGGTCACTGGTTCAACCGGTTGAGCCGGTTTACTTAAAAAATACATTTTCAAATATACATATTCATCAAATACACATTAATATCTTACAATAATTTAAATATAAAGTAAAAATTAAACACTTTGGTACCCTTTGGAGCTATTTTGCAATTTTAACCATAACAAGTTTTGTAAAAATTATATATTAACCCCAAAATTTTTTTAAACTTTTCATTTTATTTCCTAGATAATATGTAATTTTAAAGTCAAGTTACAAATGATGTTAGAATTTTGGAAGACAAGTTAGATAAAATAAATAATATATACATACCTAATATACATAAGAAGCAAGTCAGTCCAGTGGGAGCAGTCCGCCAAGCCATTCATCATGTACATGGTTCGATTCCCACCACACAAATTTTGAAGAATTTTGCGTGAATTAAGCCAAGGTGGGCCAACTCAGCGGTCCAGCTAGCGGTTCAGCGGTTTTGGCAAGAACCGGCGGTTCAACCCGGATATTGAACGGTTCAACAGCAAAGCGGTCTAATTAACTGGTCCGGACCGGCTCACCATCCGGTTCAGCGGTTTCCGGTCTGAACCGGCCGGTCCGGTCCGGTTCTTCACACTATGTTATATACTACTATTAAAAAAAGTTTGTTTTAATGCGTTTCCATAATTATGAATTTATGATATTTACTTATTTAGACCTCAGTTTAATGTGATAGGTCAATATCTCAAGTTGGTCCTAATGTATTTGATAGATTTTAAACTAATCTTAAATATTTTATTTATTTTAGGTTGGTCTTATATATTTTTATAATTTCTCAAATTGATGCCAAACTACTAAAGGTGGTTATATATATATATATATATATATCATGTTACATGTTTGGATACGATGAATTCAAAGTTATAAGTTAAATCAATTGGAATCGTTAACAAATAAAGTCAAATCAAGTCATTAAAATGCGCTGCTTATTTCATGGTCAAATTAACGAAGTTAGTCATATTTCTCTTATTTGAAGTCCGAATGCGACGATTTTGAAATTATATCTTAACTCTTGAAGAGTTCTTTATTTGTCCAACTGAAACCGTTAACAAATAAGATCAAATCATATTCCAAAATTAGTTTATACTTCCAAGATTTTCACTTTTATTCTCAAACCTTTTTAAGGCGCGATTTGAGCTTGTTTGTTGATTGTCTCATTTGGACAAAGAAATAACTCTTTAAGAGTTAAGACATAGTTTCAGAATCGTCTCATTTAGACTTGGGACGAGATGAATATAATTTTGATAGTGAAACAAACGACTCATTTTTAAAATTTGTTTTGACCTTGTTTGTTAACGATAGAGAAAATGATTCGTAGAAAACAACCTATAACTCTAGATTCATTATCTAAAATGAGCCAAATGTGATCATATTTAGTAGTTTAATACCAATTTGAGAAATTATAAAAAGACGTAGAATTAATATATATATATATATATATATATATATATATATATGTGTGTGGGTTTTTGTCTACTCACACTCTTAGTCTCCACTTTGTCAAAATGTTTGAGATTTTTAGCTTTGTGTTTGGTTCTTCCTGTAGCAATTAAGGCTTATTTAGAAGTCCCTAACGAGTGGGTAGCTAATGAGAAGACATCAAAAGGCACAAGTTAGCTCTTGCGCCGTCATGTGGGCCGCCGACCCAAATTAGGTCTTCCCGTGGCGCAAGTATCTAAGAGGTGTATGACATCAGCACGAGTGCTTCAACGCGATTTTAGGTTATTCGTTACTTGGTGAAGAGAGTCCCACGGCGCACGCAAGTTAAAAGGTAAAGATATGTTTTGGACGGCCAGGATTCAAGATATCAAGATACAGCGAAAAAATTCCGGATATTTCGCTGTGCCGCGGATCTGCGCCTCCGGCGCACCCAACGACCCAAGGAAAATTTGTTCCTTGACTTGCGGACCAAGTCGACTACTCAAGCCTATAAACAGAACTCGACTTTTCTCATTTGTATACGATTAGTAGATCCCAAAATTTGTACTCTCTATTCTCTTATAATAATATTGGCAGTGCTCCACGGAGACGTAGGCATAATTGGCTGAACTCCATGATCAAATCTTGTGTGTTCTTTCTATATTCAATATGTTTGGGTGAGATATTCTGTATTCCGCATATATCCCCATAACACTTCCTCTCTAGATTAGTGAGTTGCAGATTTCTTTCCCTCAATCTTCTCAATTCTAAGATAAGTAACACTCTTAATCTCCCTTATTTTTCCAGCAATTGGGACCAATTTATGGTGTTGACCTTTGTAATAGTAATATCTGTCAACGTGTTTCAACTTTTAAGCTTTAAGGCGTCCGGATTTGATTGGATTAGTCCGAACTCTAAGGCTTTTGGGACACATGAAATACCTAATAACCCAAAACTCAAAAGCATTGTGTTATTTGTTTTGAAAACTTCAAAAAGGAAACCGAGTGGTTTTTATTAAATTAGACAAAGAAAGCTTACACATCGTCGTTTGTTATTGTTGTTGAATGTTGATGTTTTAAATTTTTTTAAATATTAAAATACTAGTGGATAGTGAATGAGATTAAAAAAATAAAAAAATACCTACAACAATACTTAATGTTCTAGTATTGAAAGGAACTATGAAACTATATATTACAGAAAATATTATACAAAGCTAAGTCATACTTCACGAGTTCATGTCTACCTAATGCTAGTTTTACCTTGTTTTATTTATTTACTAGTATGAGACCCGTGCACTTGCACGGGCTTTCCTTTGCATTTCATTGTCCTGGACAATTCTCATTACATGCAGAAACTATGACTTGAGATATGTGATTAAGTAGTAACAATATATATCATACATAATGCATAACTATAAAGTTGTTTATTATGATTACAATCCAAAATATGAAGTTACTTGGCAATTACAGTACTTGAGAGTAGTTAGGCAACAATATCATCTATCAGATCACCAATACACAAAATAACTTGCTAGTAAAGTATCAATTAATTATCATTACAACTTAGAAGTTAACATGAAGTGAAAGGAAAGGAAACGAAATACTGAAAAGATATGGAATAGGTAAACGGTATCGTTTAAACATTACTCTTGGGCAAGAGTAATGTATGTTTAGTGTTTGAATTTACAGTAAAGGCTGAAACAATATACTCTACATTACTCTTGCCCAAGAGTAATGTCTAAACAATACTTTTGCGCACAATCCATTATACTCTACATTACTCTTGCCCACAATCCCAAAACCATGTGCCTTTTTTGCTGTAATTTACAAACAATAACATGAGCACTGTTTTTAACATACCGATACAAATGTATATTAATCTCAACAAAAGCAAAGACTAATTATATATCATGCACATCAAGAAAGAAAGAAAATTCTAATAAAGTGCAAATACTAATAAAACCAAACACAGCTTAGTGAAGTATCTAATCCATTGCAATTTAGACGCCCTATATCACTGTACTTCATTGCCTTCTTAGTCTTTCTTGGCCCAAATCTGAATGAAAGAACAGATAAACAGATAATATATCCAACCCAAACAATGAAAATGACAAAATAAACACAATTAGCAATCTAATATAACTTAGTCACAAATTTGTGAGTTGTCAGACTCACTCACACAGATACAATGACCTTGGTATTACCAATCTCTGCATAAGCAGATCCAGAGGCAACATTCACAGCACCAGTCTTGAAAACTGCAAGTCAACAAAATTGGTGTCATTAACCATAAACCGTTGTACATCCAACACAGTATCAATATTTCAAAGCAGAGATAAAATTTTAAAGTAAAGCTGAAACTTCAAGATATATGAGTAATAGTATTAAATAGGTAGTCATAAAGCTTGGTTTAATCATGCATCACATTGCTACACACAGAAACATTGAGCTATATGTGAAATGGTAACTGCTCATAAGTGATGAATAGAATTGGGCAACAATTTGTTTCCAGTATCAACTTTTTCCAGAAAATGAATCTCAATTATCACTTACCTTATGAAATCAGATGGTAAAACAAAGGCATTTATCAGTCCAGACATTTTTTAAAAAAAATTCTTCATAATAAGCTTTTAAAACAGAGGCATTTATGATAGTAAAAGGTCTTGTTTTATACTGCCAAAGCAGTACCAAGTTGTTTGCTTGCTTCTTGGTGTAAATAAATGCTTCATAAGAAAAATTTAAAGTTTGAAAACATCATTAAAAAATAAATACCTCAATAATGATCTTGTATGTTGGATCTATAAATTCACATGTATATAGCAAACTGGGAAGGAACAAAAAACAATGTGTAATTTCGATAACAAACCCAAAGAGAGGTGAAACTTGTACCATGACCAACCATATTTTTCAACCCTCAACCATGAGAGCCCAAATATGTGCAAATTAAACAATACAAACCCAATCAACCTTTATAATTCTGGCCCAAGTTTAGTGTTCAGCTGGCATTACTCTTGCCCAAGTTTAGTGTTCAGCTGACACATATATAATATTTTATAATTCTGTTAACTGACACTACTCTTGCCCAAGTTTAGTGTTCAGCTGTAGATTGATTTTTCTTCCTTGCATGCATATCAATTGGGCAAGAGCAATGTATGAAGTATATTGACGAAGTATTAAATGCAAATTGATTACTGTTGCCCAAGTTTAGTTTTCAGCTGACATTACTCTTGCCCAAGTTTAATGTTCATCTGACATTACTCTTGCCCAAGTTTATATGCTTCTATTTCAGTAAATCTAAAGTATGAAGAGAAGTTTTTGAGTAAATCTATTCCAGTTTCTAACTTTGTCTCATTCAGTAAATCTCTGGATATGTTTGATACTACATAGTTTATATAGAAAAAGCTAAATAACTTACAATCCATTTTAAGAACCCATTTGCCATTTAAAATGGCCATAAGGACTTTCAGAGTCCTGGAGCATGCTCCATTTGCATTAGTAGCAGCTAACACATGCGTCACATGTGGGTCCAATCCTGCTTGCAAAATTGATCATAAGTATCTACATTAAAAGACAGTATCCATTAGTTTCTCAACAGATATCGGGTGGACCTTGTGAAATAACATTTTATTTAAAAGAGGCATAAATATTTACCTTCTGGTCAGTAGAAGTATATAACTTGAAAGGTCCATGTCACCATAGGATTGAGGCTCAGAGAAAGGTCCATGTCAAATGCCTTAACTGTATAATATTTATAAATTTAAACGCTGGAGAATACACCAAAAAAATCAAGTACTTGTCATAGATATTTACCTTCTGGTCAGTAGATAAAGCAGCATTTTAAAGTACATAACTAAATTTTCCAATTTTATGATGACTGAATAGTTATGAGTGAAGAAGGAATGAAAAAATTAGGGAAGGTAACNTATGCAGAGCAACACAATAGACTTGAATGAAAAATGCTTCAAAAATAATATTGCACAAACAATTAAACCCCAACTTAAATCATCCAAATCTTTAAACTGATTTCCAAGTCACTGAAATAGTTAATAACTGAGAAGCAAACATACTTTTGAGATGCCAAACGTCAAATCCATTTACATCATCTTGAACCTAAAAAAATTTAAAGTAAAGATGGCATTTGAAAACTGCAGCTATACTTGAATAATCATATAAAAAGATGAAAACATGACTGAGAGAAAAGAGCTCTTGTTATCTTATTCCCTTTCATGATAATTTTCTTTCAGAAAAACAGAAAGAAAGAGGAAGCAAGCATTACCAAGTCAGTATAAACGATAACAGAAAAAAATTACAAATTATTAAGACTTCAGAAGCAGATAAGCTCATAAACAAATTATCAGAGCAAAAGAATAACATCAAAGGTGATGAATATAAAACTCATTTTCTTATGACCCAACCTTCTCTTTTCTCCCAAATCATGGAGACATCTTTTAGATATTCACTTTTACAGAGTTTTAGTTAAAATTTCTTCTCCCACATCTTGAGAATTGAATATTTCTTGTTTCTTTAATTTTACAAACTAATATTAAAGGTACCTGTATTTTGTGATCCTTGAGGAAAGAATGTAGAATGCTAGCTGCTTAGAGATGTGCACGCAGTCTATAATATCCCCATATGGGCTCTGCAACAACCACAAATCAGGCCATTAAAGACAGAAGTAATGTTAATACATGCCCAAAAAACATCTTACAAACCATTTAGTTATGAACCAAAAAAACATCTTACAATCCATTTTCATTAGAAATGATCAAACTATGACAGTTGAGATATATGAAAAGGGTGGGTCATATATAGCAAATCAGTGAAAAAGTATAACATCAATAGCAAAAACTATCAAGATTACTTTCATCTAACATATATTAAGAATTGAATTTATGAAGGAGACGAACACAAAAGAGATTATACCTTGAATTTTGTTGGACAGTAACTGCAAGAAGAGTGACTGAACAATGAATCAAATAATTAGGCAAGCAGCATTTTAAAGTACATAACTAAATTTTCCAATTTTATGATGACTGAATAGTTATGAGTGAAGAAGGAATGAAAAAATTAGGGAAGGTAACTGCAAGAAGAGTGACTGAACAATGAATCAAATAATTAGGCAAGCAGCATTGTAAAGTACAGAACTAAATTTTCCAATTTTATGATGAATGAATAGTTATGACTGAAGAAGGAACGAAAAAATTAGGGAAGCAAGCAGTAATGCGAAGAACAAAATAGAGCAAAAATACTTGTTGATTGAAAATGTCAAAATGCCCAAAATAATGAGCAATAATACAGACATGCAACGCCTCATGTAATGTTAACTTACCTGTTCGAACAATCCTTTTGGCAAGAAAGTGAAAAAGTTGTATTTTGTGGTTGATATAGAATTCCCCTGACAAAGTGGATAATAACTAATCAAAACTAATGAACGTCATAAAATCCAGATATGTAAAACTAACAACACAGTAACATACATGAAAAGGAATACCACACACATGGAAACTTGAGAAAAGAAATCAATGAATATATATCAGTTCATCTAAGAAAAACACAGTTGATCACAGTAGGCGTGAACAGAACAATAGCAAACTTAGTTAAAGGACACAAACAGTTTACAGTATTCAAAAAATCAGTTCATTAATTCAATGTCAATGTATTTTAAGGACTAATTCATATATATTTCCAAACATGGTAGTTAAAATTGAAGATGACAAAAGTCAAACAAATGAAAAAGCTAAATTGTGTGTGATCAGTTCATTTTCACTTTAGAAGATAAAGTTATGGCAAAAGAAGTAACATTTGTAGCATTTTCCTTGAATGAGGTTTGTTTTCAATAAAAAAGAAAAAAAATGTAGTAAATTATAAAATAGAATTAAGCATTTAATTAAAATATGAGCACATATATCAACAAACCACCATCACCAATATCTCAAATTTTTACAGTTCTATACCTTGAATTAGTAATCAGCACATTCTCACACTTAATATCCAGAGCTGTAATATAAGATCCAAAGAGTGCAAAGGAAGTTGCTTTAGGTTGTTCATGGGAAACCAAAAAAAGGATGTTATTGCAGTATGGAGATTAAGTATTCATTGGCTAGAGAACACACTCAAAAACTGGAGGTTCCACATAGGTTTCCTAAAGTATACTCCATGGCTTGCTTCCTTGATTAAAGAAATCACCAACCATATGAAAAATAGATATCCAAACAAATCAAGACACAAAGACCAAAACTAATCAAATACTATATTGCAAAGAGAGTTTTTTTAGGGTGGTTTGACAGAAATTTCAAGTAAGTAATTACCTCTGGTAATAGTAATTACATCTTCATATGCAAATAATAAGCAAGAGACAAAATTAATGAATTCATTATATAAGAGAACTATGTTGTATATCACCGGAAGAATTTGCAAGCAGTTCGTGTGTATGCTGGGGAAGTAAGAAAAGGGATAAAATGACACAAACATTGATCCAATTTGTATGTAACTGCAAATAGTTTAGCAGTGAAACCAACCTTTTCAAAGNATCAGAACAAACTATGGCTTTCCCAAACTGTTTGAAATTTGAAACAAACACGAAATTTATGTATAGAACAATAAGAAGATGATTGCCAAGAAACAGACAGGGAGTTTAATATAGAGTAATCGGCAATTACCTTGAGAGCGTCGTGGCGTAGATGAATGATCCAGAGGTGATTAATTCACTGGAATCTCCAAACGTGTCGTCGACTTCCTCATCGGAACTGCCATTGCTGTTGTTGCCATTGAAGCAATTGCACAGATTGCGGGCGCATTTCGTAGGAAGCAAAAAACTAAGAAACCTTGTTGTCAAAAACTAAGAACATTCATACCTTTGCCCATACAAAGCAGCAGCTACTCCAATTCCTTCACGAAACCTATCACGTCACTTCAATGCTACTAAAGTCTCCATCAACTATATAGTATTCAATCTTCTTCAAATGAATGCATGAATCTCAAGATATATAACAAAGTAATCTCAAGATATAGACATGATGGAAAAGTCATTGAGATGCACCAGTCAATTAGAATATGTAAACAAAAGTCCAAATAACAAAGTCCTTCAGATTTTAGAATATATAAACAAAAGTCCTTCAGAACTTAGAATATGTAAACAAAACCATTACTCAATTATCTTATGCCTTTCAGTTGACTAACGCCAGGGTATGAACAAAAAAACATGTTTCTCTTACCTGCCTCTTCAAGAGAATGTATATACCAAATGCCAAATCCCCTCCTCATAGCATTAAATCCCTTCCTAATACAGTTGAAGTTCTCTCTTCTAGCAGCAGCACTATTTTAATATAATAGATATTAGGTTTATGCTACTTTTCAATTACTCAAGTTAACAAAATGACAATTAATTAAACTTGATGGATAAGCATCAGAATCAAATCTTTTTAGCACTTTATGCTACTTTTTCAATTACTCAAGTTAACAACAAAAAAAACATGTCCTGGAAAATGTTTCTTGTCGATAATGCCCACAAAATGTAGAAGGAAGTGCATTCATATATTGAGAAAAGAAAGGTGTAAAAAAAAGTACCATCTCAAATAGGTCACGTAGTGATTAAAAGCCCAAAATGTAGATTGGCCAGAGTAAAATTTTATATGGAATATAAGGCAAGAAAAATCTCAGAGGAACATTCAATGGAGGGAAAAGAAACTTGGCTCTATAGTATATATTTAAGAGTATAAGACAAATAGTACTTGTTTATTTTCCCTTCTTGTCAAGGATCATTCATTTCACCTATGCTCAAGCTGTTTAGTAAAGATTCATAATTGGTGATAATGGAACACAGTTTTCTTTACAGGTGCTAAAGATTAAACACTAATAATTATTAACTAAACTTCAAGCCTCAAAATAAAAAAATTGGTACCTTACTAAAATACCCCGTCAGTAAGTTACTATGGGATGGCTTTGAATTCAAAAAGGAGAATAACAAAATCATTAACTGCAAAAGAAGCAATATGATCAGAAATAAATACTTGATTGAAAATACGCCAAGTAAAGAGCTTTAGTAATCTGGTTTCTCACTTCCTCATCCTCCACGAGGGTTTTGAGTATGATATTAACTTCACTGGTAAAAATCTCCCAAGCAATAAAAAGAAACCTGTAACAGAACAGTAGTAGAAATTTATCAATATGAAACTTCACTAAACAGTATCTTAAAACCAATTTTCATTTTAGGCCACCTACTTGAATGTTTGCTTCTTTTCAGCATCCTCAGGAGATTCTTCAACAATGTATTGTAACAGCCTTTCAACATGTGCTCTTCCACGCAAACTGCAATAAATGAATAGAATTTCATTAGGTTCTAAAGCACCGCAGTTGTAAGAAATCCATATGAAGGAACTCAGCCCAAAAAAAGCAAATTAATAAATTGATAAAAAAAAAAACAGCATCTCTCACGTTCTCACACCCATTACCCATTTGTCGCGTCCGATTGAAGCTCCGTTCGAACGAAACTACTTACCTCTGGCTGTGAGAATCAGGAATGACGGTGGGGGAGAATCACAACAAAACGCACTAACTTATGGCCATTGCAACATCTTCGCCGGAAACGAAGACGTACGTGACCCGAAAGTTGGAAGATTGAAAAGAAATGCCAAATAAATCAGAACCCAACAAAAAATGCCCAAGTCAGACCCAGAAATCGCCAAGATACACAAATATGAATCATGAAGGAGAAGTGAGGCAGAAGCTTACCCGGCAAACAGATGCAATGATGGTGGCTGGAATCGAAGACAAAGATGACCAGAACTTTCCTTCAGAGTGCAGATGACGAAAACGAAGATGAAGAGAAATTTTTCTTCAGATTGGCGAAGACGAAGAGGAATTTTGGCGAAGCGAAAGTGGAAGACGGAGGAGAAGCGGTGGGAGCAGCGGCAAAAGTGGAAACAACCGAAGAGAAAGTCGGAGGGAGGAAGAGGAAAATGACGATGGCCGTGTGCAGGGTGTGAAGTTAGCCAGTTAGGGTTTATGGGAGAGAAGAAGAGGAAAATGAAGCTTCTGTGGCTTGCATTTTGTTAATGATGATAAATGATAAATTGATGGAGAAATTCTGAAAAGGAGGTGATGTGCAATGGTGGGAAGTTTGAAATTTGAATTTGAATTAAAAAATGCTGGGGTGATGTATTTGGAGATTGGCGGGTGAAGTGTGTGATGAACAGTGATAAATACGCTGAAGTTGAATTAAAAAAAAAGAGGGACACGTGTCAGTTGCAGGTTGAGAGGAAAAAAAAATCAAAATTTGCTAAAAAAAGCAGAACTTGACACGTGGCAGAGCAAAACCTTGTTTTTTTGAATAGTATAGATTTTAATTCTCTTGACACTGTGAGTCAGTCTGTGATGCATAAAACTAAATCAAATCATGGGTTTCAAAATTCGTTTCGGAATTATTAGCTAAGTCTGATAAAATTGTATGTATGTCCAAATAATTTTGTTTTTGACAGAGCATATATCATTAAAATCAAAATCGGAGAACATAATTAGAGTACAAAGACCAAACAAGAGTAAGAATAAAAGAGAGCGAACATTTTATAAACAGAACATTGCGATCATTATGAAGTAAAACGAAAAGCGAATCCCCTGCAACCTGCAAGTAAGTTAACTGTGTCTTTAGAGATAACCATTTGATGGAATGGCAATAACAAGGATCCTTGAAGAGTTTGAGTTATTCCTCAACTATGAACCCCATAATTGATAGGAGCAATGTCATGTTTGCAAGAAGTTGTGCAATATCATCGCGCAATAGTTAAAGAGAAAAGACAAACTTGGAGGTTACTTTGTCAAGTGGGATTAGCAAAATTTGATTAACTCAGCCATGTGAATGAGTAGCAGTCAGAATCCAACGAAAATCTCTTCCTTGTGAAAGTATAAAGAAGGATTCTCAATGAGAACAGGGGTTAGCCGAGCTATCTAAATTAGGGCCATATTGCAGAGAAGAAATTAAGAAAGGCAGAATTTGAAAGTTCACATAGCAAGCGATAGCTCAAAAGTAGAATAATGGCCATTAGGATGGCCAACAGACTTGATCATAATCAGAGACAACAAAGGCGCGTCAGCTCGCTGCCACACGACCGAAGCGTGCTCTATTTAACGGACCGACATATCGCGAAGCACGTTTGGAATGACAATGTACGGTTAATTATTTGGTTATTTGTTTACTAATTTTTTTTCATAAGCTTAATTAATTGCTTCTATGTATCTTTTAATACCCTTCTGTTATCATATTGCAGGAGTCGGCCCGTACTCTCACGCTACGCCGATGCACACATACTCAGGAGTTTCACGGTGACCCGCATCCGTGTATCGTACCATATTTGATGAGTGCTGGGTTTTATGGGGTCTCCCGCATTGTGGCCACCACTTTTATATTTGAGGCCAGCTTGATTTCTGCTCTAGTCGAGCGATGGCGGCCGGAGACCCACACGTTTCATATGCCGCAAGGAGAGTGCACGATCACTCTCCAGGATGTCGCCATACAGCTGGGACTACCGTGTGATGGGGACCCAGTTATTGGCCATACAGATGAAGATTGGAGACATTTGGTCGGCCGACTTTTGGGTCACATGTTGGGAAATCACAGAGGGAGCGCAGCGGAAAAATTAAAAAAAAACTTGATTAAATATGCTAACTCTGTGATTCCTACCAGGATCCACTAACTATGTTTATACCAGGAAAGTAAAGATGTTTACCTAATTTCAATCGGTGACTTATCGTGTTCGCGAATTTTGAGAAGTCCACTCCGAGTGTCCTTCCTCTACCGGTGATCCACACGAGCAGTTTGGCAGATGCCTAGGTGCTAGCCTCCTTCACTTCTTCCCAAGTGAATACGGGAACACTATCTATGATTCTTGAATAATCAAGAACTGTTCTTGATTATCAAGATTGATTGGG
>QANZ01033008.1:0-15890 GCA_003254925.1 Chamaecrista fasciculata
GATTTTAGGGTTTGGGGTTTGGGATTTTAGGGTTTAGGGTTTGTGGTTTTAGAGTTTTGGGTTTGGGATTTGGGGTTCTAGGGTTTGAGGTTTTAGAGTTGAAGGACTAAATTGAAATGTTTAGAAGAATTTTGGGACACTTTACAATTTTAGGATTTTAGGGTTTTAGGGTTTAGGGTTTAGGTTTTAGGGTCTGGAGTTTAGGATTTTCGGATTTAGGGTTTAGGGTTTAGGGTTTTTAATACTTTTAAGGACTAAAGTGGAATGTTTGGAAGAGTTTTGGGACATTTTACAATTTTATTTTGGGGATTTGGGACTAAACTGGAATGTGTGGAAGAGTTTTGGGACATTTTACAATTTTATTTTGAGGATTTGGGACTAAAATGAATGAAGATGAATCGTCTTGTCGCTAAAGTTCTCACATTTTTCCGTCTTCGATTCGACTCGATTGAGCCCTAAAATAAACCCAGAAAAATTCGCTCTTTTCATTATGCTGGTTTTGAACAGGGTATGCGAAGAAGGAAGTAAAGTTGTAGTTTTTTCATTCTTGATTTTTATCTCTCTTTTTTTGGTTTTAAAACTTAGACTGAGAGAAATGGCGGAGGAAGACGAGTTGATGCTACTGAAGAAATGGTGAAGTTATGTAATCAAAACGCACAACATCTTTTATTTTTTTTTTAAAAAAAAAACNCAACATCTTTTATTTTTTTTTTTAAAAAAAAAACTTGCACGGCGACGTGGCAAAATATGAGACATCGGATTAAAGGAATGGCTGAGATGGGATGAATTTCAGGGAGAATTTCACTTGCAAATTTCAGGGGATCCGTTTTCCAAGTTGGAAGAAGAGAACCAATACGTGTGGCTTTTTCGAAGACCAATGAGGGATGGACACGTGGAGATGCTGACAACCCGACCCATATAAACCGGCTTCACTGGGACCCACAACATTACGAAGCTTATTGCGCTATTTTGCCTTCCCCACTATCCAACCTTACCACCACCATTATTCATGCCCACTCACTCACCTTTAAATAATAGAGCTTAAAAGAACATAATAAACTTCACTACGAAATATTTCATTTATTGTAAACCAATTTCACTTGTTTTTCTATTTTTTTATTCTTTACTTCAAATTACTGAATATATTTATATATTTTTATTTTAAATTAAAATATAATAAATTATAAATTATTTTTTAGTCAAATCAAATTTCAAAAATAAATTAGTAATTTTACGGTCTGATAAATAAATTTAATTATCTGTTTTTTACTATAATTTTTATATTATTACTGGAAAATTATTTTTGTATTTAATTAAAATCGCTAATAAATAAAATAAAATTATATTTTAGAATAAAATTAAAAAAAATCAGAATAAATAAAATATTTAAAATTTAACTCATACTTATAAAACTAATATAAAATAAAAAAATATTTAAAATCTATTTTCATACTTGTAAGATAAATGTGAATAGTTGACCCATAATAAAAACAACACAGGGAAATACAAAATGAAAATAAAAGTTCTTATTTCAGCATTCCATGTATCAACAGGAGGTGCGCAACTAGTATTTGAAGAGAGAGTAATATTTAGCATTTACATGTCAAACCCAAAACTTAGGTATAGTTACACTCTAAAAACCCAACCTATATATATTTCACTATTAGGATCACCTATAGCTTGATCTCAAGGAGCTTACTTTATTTTAGGTACACCATTGTTTTCTTCTTACATGACCCATTCCACTATTTCATAGCTGTCTTATTTGTCTACTTTCTTTCCTAACCTTTCTTCCACTTAGCTTGTATGGATTTTTGTATATACAAGGCTAGAAACCCACTACCCAAAGCCAAAGGCATAATAACACAACACAACATAACATTTCCAATACCGGCGCTCGAGTATTGGAGGTGGGATCAAACGACGTCGTCTAGACACTGGCATTGTATATATATCTATATTTGGGGGGACTTGATAGCAAATAAGCTAAAATATCTAGTATTGTATGATTAGTCCTCCCATTGGGGCCCTGTGTGGAATTCCCTTTCTTCTCTTGGCAGTTCTGTAATTCACAGAAGTTGGAGGTGGCGTTGACGGACTGAAACTCTGAACCTTGTTTTTTTGCCGTCCATGGCTGCTACTGCTACAGTATGAATCCTCCGAGTCTGACGCCATTGTCGTCACTGAATGCTTCTTCTTCTTCTTCTTCTCCAAATTACCAGACGTCCCAACGATCTGCCCATCGAATCAACATGTACAGATTAAATTTTAAGACAATAAAATGTTCAGATAACTAATATCATCATCAAGATTGGAAAAGTCAACTCCTTGAAATGTAAGTTTAAGTGAGTTGGAGAAAATGGAAATAGAAGACATTGTGTTATGTTACCTTGCAACCGAGAGAACAGAATCGGTAAGAATCAAGAAGGCTACGGTCGCAGACTTCGCAGGTGTTGGTGACGCCTTTTCCAGGCCTTGGCTGAGGCCTCTCGTTTAAGAACACTACCCTTGCGCTGTTGATAATGTAGGTCTGAACCCCACTTATGTCCAGAACCTTCTGAATCTCTGACACTCTTATCACATCGTGGTATGACGACCTCCTTATCTGTCAAACCAACACTCTAATCACTATCTCTTCAAATGGGGATCATCAGAAAACGGTATACAGTTGACAATTAATCAAGAAAAGAACCAAAAGAAGAAAAAGTGAGAATTTTGAGGGTAAATTCTGACCTGAATGGCACGATGGTCTTTGTGGTAGGCAAGGCAGAGAGAGCAGAGAGCACCGTTCATACAATCCAAGCAATACATATTGCATTCACTCTTGTGGGAATCTGCGTGTAACTTGCATTGAACGAAGAAGCTCTCTTTCAGCAGAGGCTTCAACCATGGCGGCCACCTGTTATCTTCTTCGTCAGGACCTCCAGCTCCCTATTATCACAACAACAACAATTTCAATTAGTTCTAATCTAATGGCTTTTCATACAGAAAAAAACAGAGCACAACATAAATTAGAGACTCCCAGTGCAAAAGTAACCAGGAACCACAATGGAGAATCATTCAATGAAAAGTAAAAGTAGTAAGTGATACCATGATTCGCCTGTTCTTGGGCTTGATTTCCCGGACAGTGGTCTCTTGGTTTTCGATCGCCAGCTTGAAAAACAGAGAAGAATGAGGAATGTGAGAGAGTGAAAGGAGAGATTTTGAGAGGAAAGAGGACAAGTATGTAGACGAAGAAGAACAAGAAGAGAAATTGAAGAACGGTGTGAGAGAATGATATACTGAGAAAAGAAGAAGAAGAGAGAAGAGTCGTTCTTATCCGCACAAAGTCTACCAACCAAACCTAGCTCCCAACCCGAACCAAATGAAGATGCGTTGGGTGTAAGGAACCCACCTCCTTATTTCCTTTTTTATTTCCCTTTCATTCTCAATTTTCATAGTCCCCCTTCTTCGGTCTTATCATTTTTTTTAAAATTATCATAAGCTCAAAACCTCAAATTCATCCTTAATGTATGGACTAGATCTTAAATTGATCTTAAATATTTTCATAATTCTTCAAATTGCTCTTAGACCTACTTTTAGGGACATAATTTGACCTCATTCGTTAATGAACATAAAAATATCTCTTCAAGATTTGATATATAATTTCAAACTCATTGGATTCAAACATAAATTGGGTGATATAAGACTAATTTCGCATGTTTGACTATAAGATGGACAGCTCATTTCAAGATTCAATTTAAACTTAGCTAGTTTATTGACGGTCTCAACTAGATAAAGGAAATACTTGTCAAAAGTAAACTATCAGCTTTGAATTCGTTGCATTTGAACTTAAAAAGAGAGAAATATGATTTGTTTAGCACCAATTTGAGAAAATATAAAAATATATAAGATCAATATGAAGTAAATAAAAAATTTGGGACCAATGTGAGGTTTTGACTTTATTATTATTATTTTTATAATTATTTAAGCCAGGCCTCTGTTTTCACTCATTATTAGTGATTAAGGCATTTTTTTTCTCTCGAATTATTTAATCTCCGCATCCGTTTGGGCACATGTATTATTGGCCCTCAGTATCATCATTATTAATTAACCATTTCAGTTGACAATATGACATCTAATGTTTTTATTTATTTAATTCCCATTACCTGAGGCTATTCTTTCCCACCATTGTCCTAATCCAACTTGTTTTGCTTCTTATTATAATTTTAATTATGTATTTCCATTGATGAGAGATGACCCATGCCTTTCTCAGGCTTTTGGATAAGATCAAGCACATATATTATATATAGTATCTGTTGTTATCAATTTTTATGTGTGTGTGTCCCTACTATGTGTACATGAGAGAAATTAAAGGGGTTGGGGTATCCCCTGTCCATATTATTAATAAAACGATCTGATAGTTTTGTGAATGTAAGATATTGATGCAATTTGTGGAGATGTTTAATGATTGATGAATGATCATAATTCATAAATAAAGGACAAACACAGACACAGGGGAGAGAAATTGGAATTGTGCAGTGGTTTCAAGTAAAAACCAAACTCTGAATCAATCGAATTAATTACAAACCTAAATAGTAGAAACTATGAAGATGGCCCTAATCATGCAGGGGTTAGGTAATTGGTTGGCCATCCCCTAAGTAGAATAAATAATAATATGGAATTCATTTTATAAAGGCCCTATTATAATTAATTTCTATTTTCTAGAAACACGCTGATCTTTCCATTAAAATAAATAAATTAAACTGAATTCTAACAAACATCTTAAAGGTATAGGGTATAGCAACGAAATGTACAATTTATTTCGACCAAATATTCTCAGTTATTGGCCCATTTTGCTTTTTTAAAAGAGTAGTATAAAACGTTCGGTTTAGCAAGTGATACATTACTATTTGGGCGTACGCCTAGTCGGCTTTCGCTCCAGGCCTCTTCTCCTCCCCAAACCCCTCAAGGCGCACTCAAACCGATCGAATGGCGCGCGCCTCCGGAATAGCACGTAGTCACCCACGATTGCCTTGCTCTGCAATCCTCGCTGATGGAGATCGTGGGCCACGGACTTAGTCATACCCGCATTCTCTAGTCTTCTGGCGCCCGCCCAGTAACACGACACGCAATCACCCACGATTGTCTTGCTCCACAAATCTCGGTCTCCACCACTCTCGTTGGTGGAGGTCGTGCCTGACTACGTGGTGCGCCCTGCGCGCTGGCCACCACTCTCACCCTGCTCTATAAATAGAGCTCAACCCCAAGACAAAGGTTAGCTACTTCTCACCTTTCAGAATTCTCTTGCTCTCACACCTCTCATATTCTAACTTGAGCGTCAGAGTATTCTTCGCAGGGCCCCCCTGTGAAGTTCTTGTAGGTACTTGGACGATCAACTTGCTCTTGCAGCCCTCACTTGTTGAACTAGGTAAGCCTGACCATTTTCTAGTTTATCATTGGCGCCGACCGTGGGGACCCACGCCGTGTGTTCATCAACACGTGCTCCTCACCATCTTTTCCACACGTGAGCCCTCGTGCTCGCCTTTCTTGCTTTTTATCAAAAGCTAACTCATCGACGTTTATCTTGTTGAACTAGGTGAACCATATCTTGCTATGACCAACATCGAGGACTCCCCCCATGATCACCTTCTGGAGGACGACCCCTCTGACTCCCAGGAGCACCCCCCGGGAACTCAGGGGGAACACCGAGACGAGGGACCCTCTCGAACTGCACCACCTGTGACCCAAACGGGCGCCACGGGACAGACATTCGAAGCTCAGGACATTATGTCCATCTTCCGTGGGATGATGTTTGATCAGACGGACGCCCTTCGTCGTGGGTTTCAGAATCTCTCCATTCACAACACTCCCACTGGGACGCCCCAAGGATCCAATCCGGCCCGCCGCAACACTACAGCGGGTTCTGCTTAGAACGACTCGGCCGCCGCAGGCTTCGATGACGAGCCAGACACCTTCATCCCTCAGAAGGGGCCTTTTGCGCTATCCATTCAGCGCGACATCATTCCACAGGGCTTCAAAATGCCCGTGATGATTACACCATGCGAGCCCTCCACGGATCCGAACTTGCATATGAAGGCATTCAACGCCGCTGTCCAGCTGGCGTCCATCACCGAAGGGAAAAAATGCAAGTTGTTCCCAGCCACTCTCGGCCAGGAGTGCCATCATTGGTACGCCCGCCTCCCGGATTACTCCATCAGTACCTTTGAGGAGTTGGAGGCCGCCTTCCTCAAACGATTTGCTACGAGTATTATCTACAAAAAGCCATCAACTGTGATGGAGGACCTGATCCAAGGTTCCAGCGAGAGTCTCCAGACTTCCTCAAGCGTTTCTCCGAGCGTTGTCACGAGGTTGAGGATTTGGAGGATAGCGTGGCCATCCACGCCTTTAAACAGGGGCTCTGCCCCAGTAATGTCTCCAACGAGTTGGTGCTCGCCAACCCAAAGACGCTTGAATCATTGCTCAAGCAAGTCAACAAATTTATTGTTAAGGAGGACAACCAGCTCGCCTCCCAGAGCCGCATCAACAAGATGAAAGACATACAGAACGGTCAGTCTAATGGCCGGAACCAAAACGAAAACAGAAACGGAAAGTGGAAGAGGCACGATCGCCCTTCCAATTCATCCCAGGGATCATCGCGCCCACCCTTCACGGGCAAATTCCCAACCTACCATATTCTTACTATTTCCAGATCAGAAATTTGGCGCGCCTGCTGTACGCTCCTTATCTTCCCCATAGCAAAGCCACTTCCTGTTAAGTCTGGTTGTTCGAGAGACACCAGCAAGCATTGCAGATATCACAATGGCTACAACCATACTACTGACGAGTGCATCTCACTAAAAGATGCCATCGAGCAGCTCATCCGTGACGGCCACTTGGCCGAATATAAGCAAAAGAAAAGACCAGAGCCTGACCGGGACGCCTCCCAGACTAAAAATAGGAAGACCGCCGAGGACGGGAGCGCTAGTACCAAACAGAGCGAGATACCTGCCAGGAATGTGATCAACACCATTTATGGTGGAACTCACAGGCATAAGACACCCCACGATCGCAAAACCATCATGCGATCGATCATGTGCATGCACTACACCAACAAGCGCTCCCACGAGGACATCCACGCGCCAATTACTTTCACCTCCGATGAGCTGATGCCCGTCGAGTATGACGAGCCCATGGTCATCACAGCACGCATTGGCGAGATTGACGTGCGGAGAATCTTAGTGGACCAAGGGTCATCTTCCGATATCCTGTACTTCCACGCATTTGAACATCTGGGCATCCCTCTAGGCGCCCTGAACCCTTTCCACGAACCCCTGATCGGTTTCGCAGGGACTAGGACGCCAGCCGAAGGTGTCCTGGAAGCCAAGCTAACGCTAGAGGGAGATGGAACGCACCCTAGAACATCCGCCATCTACGCTAGCTTTATCGTTGTGGCCGCCCCATCTGCATACAACGCCATTCTCGGACGCTCAAGTCTGAATGCTTTCCGAGCCGTGATCTCCACCGCTCATTTACTGATGAAGTTTTCAACTCGATGGGGGACAGCAAGACTCTCCTCCCCCGGAGCCCGTCGGAGAGGATGAAGACACAAGCACAACTACAGAAATAACGGACCTACGTGATGAGGTAGACCACGCTAGTGGCTGACGCCTTTTAGATTTGTAGCTAACTCTAAATGGTTGGGTTAGCCGCCCGACCTTAAGATTAGTTGCAACTTTCCCTTTCACGTCTGTTATGTTTCTCTATGTTCGTTTTCCCCTTCCCTAAGGACCAGCTTTATCATCTTTATGTACGCTCCGACCTACCCATGGCGGACAAGTTGTTTACTTAATGTTATATCATTTCCCTTTACAATATCTCACCTTACGTTTGAGGTTGAGGGCGCACGCCCTACACCTTCGGACGCGCTTATCCAAATTCACTTCCCCTAACACCCGGAGCGAACAGTGAGCATCTTTGCGGACTTACCCGCACAGCAGAAAGCCAGACTATCCGACTTCCTGCTCTCCAATGGAGATATCTTTGCATGGTCCGCCTCGAACATGCCCGGCGTAGACCCCAAGCTAGTCATGCACTCCCTCGATGTGGATGACCGCCGTGGGGTGTTCCAAAAGAAACGAGTCCTGGGGTCAGAGCAGCAGCTCGCCGCAAAGGAAGAGCTTAACAAGCTGTTGGCGGCTGGCTTCATATGGGAAACCAAATACCCCACCTGGCTGTCCAATGTTGTTTTCGTCCCTAAGCACAATGGCAAATGGCGAATGTGCGTGGACTTCACGGATTTGAACAAGGCGACCCCTAAGGACCTTCACCCACTGCCTAACATTGACAAATTAGTGGACAACACCTGCGGGTACGACACTTTGAGCTTCCTGGACGCCTTTTCATGCTACAATCAGATTAAGATGAACCCTAAGGACGTCGACAAGACGACCTTCATTACTGAACAGGGTATCTACTGCTACAACTTCATGCCTTTCGGCTTGAAGAACGCAGGTGCCACATATCAGAGAATGATGGATCGCTTCTTCAAGGACAATGTAGGGAAAAAAATTGAGGTCTATGTCGACGACATGGTCGTCAAAACAAAGGCTGGCGGCGACCACCTCGATGACTTACAGGAAATCTTCTGGATTCTCCACAATTACAGCCTACGCCTCAACCCCGCCAAGTGTGCCTTCGGGGTCGCCGGGGGCAAATTCTTGGGCTTCATGATTTCCCAGTGCGGGATAGAAGCAAACTCGGATCAGTGCCAAGCCATCCTTGACATGACATCGCCTAGGACTCTAAAAGAGGTACAACGCCTCAACGTGCGCGTAGCTGCGCTCCACCCCTTTCTCGCAAGGTCGGGCGACCGCTGCTTGCCCTTCTTCCAAACCTTGAAAGGAGGAAAGAACTTCACTTGGACCGCTGAATGTGAAAAGGCTTTCCAGGAGCTAAAGGCTTATCTCAGCCGACCGCTCATTCTCACAACCCCTTCCCCGGGAAAGCCCATCTATGTATACCTCGCCGCAACCGATGTGGCAGTAAGCTCCGTCTTGATCATCGAGGACAAAAACGAACAACGACCCATCATCTTCTCTAGCAAAGTAATCACAGGCGCCGAAACCCGCTACTACTTGCTGGAAAAGCTGGTGTATGCTCTGCTTGTGTACACAAGGAAGTTACGGTCGTACTACCAATAGTATGAAATAGTGGTCCGTACCAACCGCCCGATGAGACAGATCATCCACCAACCTAATGTTGGGAATTCTAGACGCCTAACGCAGCGGAAGCAAATATAAAATTAAAAAAAAAACGCGCCAAGTCCTAAAATTCCCGAACGGATCCGCTAGTAGAATTTAAAACTTTTAAGATAGTGGTATACCTCACGAGTTTCAATCGGCTGGTTGTACAAGGCGTATGCAAGGAGCCCACTCTCAGCGTTCTCCCTCTGCCGGTGATCCACACGAACAGTTTCTCGGGCACCAAGGTGCTAGCCTTCCGTTCTTTTCTCCAAAAGAACCAGGGACCAATCTACAGTGTATTTGAACTCAAGAACTCCTTCTTGATTCAAACAAGGTGGCGCAAAGAAGAAACCCCCCACAAGAACTCCTTCTTGCCTTTTCTTCTCTCACAAACCCTAATTTTGGTCACCTCAAATCGAATTTCCTAACTCCTTAGGCAAAGTCGATTTTTCCCTCTCAACTCTTGAGAACCAAAATTTTCCTCACTTGGAAAGCTAGGGTTTGATGATGGTGATTTCTCTCTTCTCTCTCTACAAGGAGGAAGACCAAAAATCAAAAGTGATCTCACATCCATGCCTTAGGCGCCTAGCCTAGGGCTACTTATAATTATTTTTAGAGCATTATTATAATTCTAAATTATAATAATATGGCTACATGAATTGAATTTCAAATTTAAATATTACTATAATATTTAATTTAAATTCAAATCGTAATCTTAGAGAATCAATTGGAAGATCAAATCTTCCTTAGGACCCACCTAAGCATGGCGCCATATTGCTCCAATATATCCTTGGAATTTTATAAATCAAAAACCTTCCTAACTCTTAGGAAGTCATGATTCTCCAAAGATCCTGTTTTGAGATCTCACCAAATCTTTTGAATTCAAATCTTTTGATATCTCCATCAAATCTTTTGAATTCAAATTATTATTTAAATTAATAAAACAATTTTATTAACCTAAATATCATAAAAGAGGCGCCACCCTCATGCCAATATTAGGGAATTTTATAATTCAATAATTTCCTAACTTTTAGGAACCTTATCTGAATTATTTTTCCTTAATATTTTAATTGTAAATAATTAATCCACATTAATTATTTAACAATTATTATATTTAAATTTGTCTCACAAATTTAAATACTTCACAACTGTAGATCAATTAAGACAAGACATAATGTCCCAGACATTTCCTCTGTGTCTTAAATCGTGCCACCGGAGTGACCCACGAATTAACCCTAATTCGTGTCCCTTTTAAGCGGTGTCCTGATCCTGCTCATGTGTGACCCAGCAGGCCCCACGTGAAGTTGGCAGCAAGTCATCTCCATGACCTACAAGTCGTGAGCGGACTCTAGCAAGCCATCACGACTACCCAAAACACGTGAGTTATCGTTTTTACCAAAACCGACTTAACCTTAGTACCACCTTGTCATAGACCCTATTGTCACACGATATCTTGGTCATGGATTAGGCACAGGAAAGTCATCCATAATCCAAACCTCAACTTTCTCGATTTCCTGAGTAAGTCCCAAATCCCAGCGTGGCCACGATTTTCCTGGACAGACTCATCGAGGGCGCCAGTTAGATATCTCTCATTTAATGAGGGACAAAATCCCATCTTGGCCAATCCACATTCCTCAGCACGACAATCAACCAAACCCGTACTTAGCCCTTATGGCTACCCTGTTACGGGCAACGTTAGACTAAGCCAAAGTCTGACAACTGCAACGTCGAAATAATGATGACCTCAGGTCTAAGGCGTCGTGACAGGTGTATAGGAGAGGCAAGCTGATGACTAAAGCCATGCAGGACTCTCCGGGTCAGTCCAGCAACCCGTAACCACTTACGTTATTGCCCCATGACTCTCGTACCAACATCTAGTGCATGCATCTCTATGCACCGAGGTCATGCTGGTCTTAGTTCACAAGTTCCCACTTGAATGAGCGACCAGGGACAGTTTAGATTAATTATCTCATAATTAATCACGGACTGTTATCATAGTAAACATGCTAATAATATGATAACCATTAATTTATCTGCATAAATTAATTAATATGTTCTCAACATATTTATAAAATGATTGGCCCTAGGGCACAATCTCCAACACCTAATATCGTCGGATGCTTGGTCAACTGGTCAATCGAGCTCTCCAAGTTCGGCCTCACTTTTGAGCCTCGGCGCGCGATAAAGGGGCAAGTTCTCGCCGACTTCGTCGCAGAGATGACGCCCGCCAATCCAGCCTCCATCACATGGAACGTTTACATAGATGGCGCTTCGTTCGTCAAACTGCGCGGTGCAGGTGTCATCGTCGAGTCACCCGACGGCTACGCCATTGAACAGGCACTCATAGCTACCCTAGAGCTCCCCGTCGGCATGGGCGCCCAGGACATTCACGTCTACAGTGACTCCCAGCTTGTGGTTGGACATATTAACAGAGAATTCGAGGCCAAGGAACCCACCATACTCAAGTATGTGGAAAAAGCGCGATACATCCTCCGTCATCATATCCGGGCCGCCCAATTCACGCACATCTTGCGTTCCAAAAACACCAGGGCAGATGCTTTGGCAAAACTTGCCTCCAAACCGGACGCCAGGGGCCGTTCATCCATTATCCGCATCATCCTCGAACGCCCATCAATCGAAGGACTGACTGTCCTTGCTATTGAAAGAACCACAGATTGGCGCACGCCAATTATTGAATACATCAAGAACAGAACTCTCCCGCCCGGCCAAAACGAATCCAGAAAGGTTGTACGCCGAGCGTCCCACTACTTCCTCTAGGGCAATGATCTCTATCGCCGAGGTCACTCCATGCCCTACCTCAGATGCGTTGGTCCTAATGACGCTCGCCTCATCCTCGAGGAGCTTAACAACAGACTCTGCGGATCACATTAGGCTGCGTCCACCCTAAAGCGCAAAGTCCTCATTTCGGGATATTATTGGCCCTCCATCATTAGGGACGCCACTAAATTGGTTAAAACTTGCAGAAAATGCCAGGAACACGCCAACCACATTCACATTCCGGGAGAAGACATGCGCCCGATGGAGTCTCCCTGGCCCTTCGATGTATGGGGCATTGACATCCTTGGACCATTTCCGACCGCCACAGGCCAATGTAAATTCCTCATCATCGCGATCGACCTTTTCACAAAGTGGATCGATGCAGAACCCGTCACATCCATCAACTCTGCCCAGATGAAGAATTTCGTCTTGTAGAACATACTCTCACGATTTGGCGTTCCGCAGCGTCTTATCAGTGACAAAGACCGCCAGTTCATCAGCGAATCTTTTCGCGAATTCTGCGTCGAATGGGACATCTCCTTGGGCAACACCTCGGTCGAACACCCTTCAACGAACGGGCAGACTGCGCTCGCCAACCACATCATTCTGAATGGATTGAAGCGCCGGCTTGACAGCGCCAAAGGACGATGGGCGGACGAACTCCCGATCGTCCTATTGTCCTATCATATCACACCACAGGAATCTACAGGCGAAGCCCCCTACACCCTCACCTACGGGTCGCCCGCCATGATTCCAACTGAAACCAACTTCCTCTCCGATAGAGTCTTATACTACAACGAGGACACTAACCAAAGCCATAGGGCGATCGCCTTGGATGAGCTTGAAGAAGTACGCGAGATCTCCAGCATCAGGCAGGCCGCCTACAAGGAACGCATGGCCAAGTACTTCAACAAGAAGGTCAAACACCGATCTTTTGAAACCGGCGACCTCGTCCTCCGAGACGTCGCCAACGATCGCTTGAATCGCTCGCACGGCAAGCTACACCCTAATTGGGAAGGCCCGTATCGCATCGTCAAAGTTATTCCAGGAGGCGCGTACATGCTATCCACATTGGACGGCCGCCGGCTGGAGAAACCATGGAATGTCGCGAGCCTTAGAAAGTATCTTGACCGCACGGTCGACAGCATTACACTTTGATTCATTTCATATGTAATTTTACAGTCTATTTTCTTTTCGTTTACTTCGTGTAACGACCACCACGACTCTCACGTTAATATAATCATGACGTTTCTCTCCACTCACACGACTTGTGTATATTTTATTCTTATTCCAATTACTCTGATTTAGGCACATCCTAATCTAAACGACTTGCAACATGTAAGTTATTCTTGACGCTCCAATGAAGAGCTCGAAAGTAGGAGGGACGCCTCCAAACGCTTTCATGCCGGTGCCCCGCGTGCCTTGAGCCGAGAAGTTGCTCATACGCCATGCTGGATCGCTCCCTCATGGCTGGCTAGCCCCATTGATCGCCAACAAAGTTAGGCGAACATACAAACTTGCGTAAAATAAACATCTCAAACAAGATAATAACAACACAATGCATGCATGCAAAACATATTTACCAAAATAGGGCCTTATGGACCGTCACAAATAATCCAGGCCACACGGCCAACAAATCCAAGTGGGCACACACGCCCTAAAGTATCCAACAAAGGGCACACACGCCCTATATAAAATAAAAAGGGGAAACACACCCCCACCAAAATACAAATTTACAAAAGGATGACTTAGTCATCCGAAATTACAGTCGTATTGGCCACCTTTGGAGCATGGTCGGCACTCCCTTCACCCCCCTCACTGTCGGCTGCCTCGGCTACACCAGCTGGATTGTCAGCGTCCTCTTGGTTCGCTTTCTTCCTTCTCCCTCTCTCTCTTTTCTTCTCCTCCTCCACCTTCTTCACAGCCGCGCTCTGGGCCTGAGCCTCCGCCAGCGCCTGGTCCCTAGCAGCTTCTAGTGCTTTGAGCTGCTCAGCACCACCGGGCGCCCTCGCCTCTGCCCTCAAGCGGGCGACTTCCTTCGCCAGATTGTGCGATAATGTTTGAGAGGCGTGGCAGGCCATAGACGCAATCATGCTGTGCGCTACTACGAAGTGTGCCGGCGAGCACTTGAAAGCTTCAGCCACCAAGGTGTCAAGCCACTCGGAGGTGCTGTTGGAGTACAATGACTGGATGGAGGCCACACCGGAGAACCACCCTCTGTTCGGATACGAGGGTAAGTAAGGGAATTGAGCCCCTCCCTTCTCGTCGACCTTCCGCTCGGCCGGCATGTCCATCCGAGGGTTGCGCGACCCATCACCATCGCGATGACTGTTCTTGATAAACTTGTCTAACTCCTCGTCATCCCAATGAATGAACACCCCCGGATTCGCGGGCCCGCTTGTGCGCGCCTTCTTAGCTGGCGAACCCTCCTTTGACGCACCCCCCGCCGGGCCCTTTCCCTTGGCATCACCCTTTTTCCCCTTACCTGACGGGGTAGCCTCAGCTCTGGCCACATTTCCCGCCAGCCTCATCCCACCAAGCGCCAACACCGGTGGACCTGCCCTCCTCTTTGCCGGGCACCATGACTCTCGAGAAGCATTACATGCGTGTATCTCTATACACCGAAGTCATGCTGGTCTTAGTTCATTCACGTTCCCATGTTAATAATCGACCAGGGATAATTTAGAATAATTATCACATAATTAATCAAGGATTGTTATGACAGTAAACATGCTAATAATATGATAACGACATAATTTATCCTTCATAAATCAATCAAACAATATGTTCATACATATAAAATCATTGGCCCTAGGGCAAAATCTCCATCAAACTCCCACTTGCACTAGGTACAATCATTAATCCAACTGTTCCTACACTAGGTACATTGATCAATGTGTCTAATCCCCATCGACGTTACATGAAGTTCATGTACGACCCGTGCTAGAGGTTTCATAAGAGGATCGACAACATTATCCACGTCTGCTACTTTACATATCTTGACATCACCTCTGTCAATCATCTCTCTAACAAGGTGATAACGTCTGAGTATATGTTTGGTCCTTTGGTGGGACCGGGGCTCCTTGGCTTGTGCAATAGCACCACTATTGTCACAATACAAGGTTATAGGATCAGCAATGGTCGGAACCACACCAAGCTCAGCAATGAACTTCCTAATCCAAACAGCCTCCTTCGCCGCATCTGATGCTGCTATATACTCAGCCTCCGTTGTAGAATCAGCAATCGTGCTCTGCTTGGAACTCTTCCAACTCACGCTGCCACCGTTCAGGAGAAACACGTATCCAGACTGCGATTTAAAATCATCTTGGTCGGTTTTAAAATTGGCATCTGTGTAACCAATTACACATAGCTCTTCATCAGTTCCACGATAAACCAAGAATTCATCCTTAGTCCTTCTCAAGTACTTAAGGATGTTTTTGACAGCGGTCCAATGATCCTGACCAGGGTCTTGTTGGAACCGGCTTGTCATACTTAGGGAAAACGACACATTTGGTCGAGTACACAACATGGCATACATGATGGATCCTATTGACGAAGCATAAGGGATGCCACTCATGCGCCCTCGCTCATCAAGTGTCTTGGGATACTGATTCTTGCTCAGGCCTAAACCATGATTCATAGGTATGAATCCGTTCTTGGAATCCTGCATACTGAACCGTTTCAGTACCTTATCCAAGTATGTACTCTGACTTAATCAAGAAGCCTTCGAGATCTATCTCTATAGATCTTGATGCCTAGAATGTAGGCAGCTTCTCCCAAATCCTTCATCGAGAATGATTTTCCCAACCAAGATTTCACAATCTCCAAGGTAGGAACATCATTTCCAATGAGCAATATGTCATCGACATAAAGCACCAAGAACACAAT
>QANZ01033008.1:23314-42523 GCA_003254925.1 Chamaecrista fasciculata
ATGCACCGAGGTCATGCTGGTCTTAGTTCATTTCAAGTTCCCACTTGAATGAGCGACCAGGGACGGTTTAGATTAATTATCTCATAATTAATCACGGACTGTTATCATAGTAAACATGCTAATAATATGATAACCATTAATTTATCTCCATAAATTAATTGATATGTTCACAACATATCTATAAAATGATTGGCCCTAGGGCACAATCTCCAACACACCTCGCTTCTGTCCAGCTTTCTACTGTCTCTAAGACCCTGCGCATTTGTACAAATGTGAGAACCACATGCTGTGTCTAATACCCAAGTGGTTAAAGTAGACAAGTGAATGTCTATAGCAAAGATACCTGAAGTAGAGACTTCACCGCTCTTCTTCTTGTTCTTTTGATCTTCCAAATACAATTTGCAATTTCTTTTCCAATGTCCTGGCTTTTGGCAGAAAAAGCAGATTGCATCCTTTGTGGGCTTCGCCTTCTTGGCAGGTTTAGGCTTGTCCCCTGGCTTGGTCTCACCAACCTGGGCTTTACCCTTCCTCTTTCTTTTTCCCTTCCCTTTCCCCTGGTTTTTCTAAACCATCAAGATTGCATAAGGCGCCTTTTTAATGGATGCCTCAGCAGTCTTGAGCATCCCATGCAGTTCAGAAACAGATTTCTCCATTCCATTCATATTGAAGTTCATGACAAATTGGTCATAACTTCTAGGCAGCGAGTTTAGGATCAAATCCGTCGCAAGCTCTGGTGCAATGGGAAATCCCATCCTACTAAGGTGATCTATGTACCCCTTCATCTTCAAGACATGGGTACTAACCGATGCACCTTCAGCCATCTTGTAAGAGTGTAGAGCCTTAGTGGTCTCAAACCTCTCTTGCCTAGCCTGCTGCTGGAACATTTCTTTCAGATGTGTGACCATCTCAAAAGCTCCCATCAGTTCCAAGTTCTTTTCTAACTCTGGAACCATGGTGGTTAGCATCAAGCAAGCAACGTCCACAGAGTCACTGATGTGCTTCTCATAAGCATCTCTTTGAGCTCTTGGAGCATTGTTGGCAGGCTGCGCAGGGATAGGGTTTCTAGGACATAAAGCTTCCTTTCTTGGGTGAGAACAATTCTCAAATTACGAAACCAATCAAGGAAGTTCATCCCATTCATTTATCCCTCTCAAGGATAGATCGCAGTGATAACGCTGAACTTATATTGTTTGCCATGATTCTACAATTAAGATATGAAAGTTAATTAGCAAAAAAAGGTCCACCATTTTATAAATGTTGGGAATTCAAGGACGCCTAAGGCAGCGGAAGCAGGTAAAAACTGTAAATAAAAAACTTTAAAACGCCCAGGTCCAAGAATTCCCGAACGGATCCGCTAGCTGAATTTAAAACTTTTGGTTAAGTGGTATACCTCACGAGTTTCAATCGGTTTAGTTGAACGGGGCGTTTCCAAGAAGTCCACGTGACGCGTCCTTCCTCCGCTGGTAATCCACACGAACAGTTTGGAGATGCCTAGGTGCTAGCCTCCTTCACTTCTCAAGTGAATCCGGAACCTTTATCTACGGGTGTTCCTTTAATTCAAGAACTCTTCTTGAATTATCAAGAACTGTATGGCGCCTTGATCAAGAACTCTTCTTGATCCCACACAACCTTGTCACACAATATTAACTCTTAATATTGTGCGCCACTTTCTCTCTCTAGGAAAGCAAGATTGCGTTTTTCTCTCTCTCTCTCCTCACCAAGAGAAAATCGAATTTTCTCTCTAAGAAGAATTAGGCTAAGTCGATTTTTGCTCTATGTGCATGAGGCTCTCACCCTTTTGATTTCACTCTCAAGAATCCAATTCTCAAGTTTGTGAATTCTCTCTCTAGTTTAGATCAAAATCGAAATTTTTCTCTCTCTAGATTGGGCATAGCTTAGTCGACTTATGGCTTGCCTATTTATAGGGTTTGGGGACTTTGATAATTATAATTTTAGGAAAGCCTAAAATCATATAATTATCAAACCATAAGATTATGATATCTTAACATCATAATTTTAGGACTTGATTTCCAATTTAAAATATTACCTTAATATTAAAATTGGAATCAAAATGCAATCTTGGAGAATCAATTTGGAAGATCAAATCTTCCCAAATCTCTCTCTCCCTTCCGCCATCTCCCTCTATTTATCTTGTTGAATTTAATAAATTAAAATAACTAACTAACTCTTAGGAAGTTATAACTAATTTATTTTTCCAACAATATTGAATTAAAGAATTGCCACAATATCTTTAAATCAATCTCACCAAGTCTCAAACTCTAGATAATTGAATTAAAATATTACATTAATATTTAAATCCAATTGGACCTAAAATTTCGACTTGCCCTATAAGTCATGAATTAAAATATTACTTTAATATATTTAATTCATCCATTTGAAATCTAGATCAAATCTCATTTGAATTTCAAATTTCAAGCCATGACTTTAATTAATAAAACATTTTTATTAATTAAATTCCTTGTAAATATGAGGCGCCAACCTCATCCTATTTAGTCCTAATATTAGTGAATTTAATAAATTAATAATTTCCTAACTCTTAGGAATATTATCTAATTTATAATTCCCCTAATATTATAAATAGGAATATAATTGTAAATAGCCTAATCCAATTATCTATTTAACAATTATCATATATATATATATATATTTGTCTCACAAATCTAAATATAATATATCTGTAGATAATTAATTCAAGACAAGACTTTATGTCCCACAATAAGTTATGTCTCAAACGGTGTCACAAATGTGACCCACGAATTAGGGTTAACTCGTGTTCCAGCTTGGCATCTGGTTCCTGCTCGTGTGTGACCCAGCAGGCCCCACGTGAAGTTGGCAGTAAATCATCTCATGACTTACAAGTCGAGAGCGGACTCTAGCAAGCCATCACGACTACCCAAAACACGTGAGTTATCGTTTTAACCCCTAAACGACTTAACCTTAGTACTATCATGTTCAGATCCCTTTTTGTCCTACGATATTTCGGTAAGGATCAGGCATGGGAATGTCATCCAAAATCCAAACCTCAACTTTCTCGATCTCCTGAGTAAGTCCCAATATCCAGTGTGGCCACACATTCCCTTGGACAGACTCGTCGAGGGGCCCAGTTAAATATCTCCCATCTCTATGAGGGACAAAATTCCATCTTGGTCAACCACATTCCTCAGCACGACAATCAACCAAACCCGTACTCAGCCCTTATGGCTACCCTGTTACGGATAACGTTAGACTAAGCCAAAGCTTGACAACTGTAATGCCGGAATAGTCAAGACCTCAGGTCTAAGGGCATCATGACAGATTGTACAGGAGAGACCAGCTAATGACTGAACCCATGCAGAACTCTCCGGGTCGGTCCAGCAACTTGTAACTCTTACATAATTGCACCATGACTCTCGTCCCAGCATCTAGTGCGTGCATCTCCATGCACCGAGGTCATGCTGGTCTTGGTTCAATTCAAGTTCCCACTCGAATGAGCGACCAGGGACAGTTTAGATTAACTATCTCATAATTAATCATGGACTGTTATCATAGTAAACATGCTAATAATATGATAACCATTAATTTATCTCCATAAATTAATTGATATGTTCCCAACATATCTAAAGGATGATTGACCCTAGGGCACAATCTCCATCAATAAAACCCAGCAAAATTATTATTAGTGGCTAAGATCCATATTTCACCAAAGATTACCTTCGCTTGGGCGATAATGCAACCTTAGGTTATTTAGGTAGGTAACTCTTTACCAATCACATCATATGTGACTCTTAGATCTTGATGGGACTGTATCACCGTATGACACTTATTATGACATGTTTATCCCATCTAATGCCTTGAGGTCCAAATCCGATTTGATAACCCCATTAAGTTACACAATAAAACTTGTGAATGGCCAAACTCAAAACAATGAGGCGAAACCCAACCCTACATCATCAAGGCCCATCAAACACGTGTAGCTTGGGTTATCACCGCATCCAACAAACCAAGATTTCAATAACGCATCGCGTTGAATCTTCCATTCACCCGTGTCTCCTCAAGATAAAAGTAGATACGTGTAGCTTGGACTATCACCGCACCACAATGATCAAGATTTTAACAGGGTGTTTTATTGATGGCATTAAAACTTAAGATTTTATAAGGGTTCAATTTTTGGTTCAATTTTAAATCCAAATTTAAAATTAAACGAGTGTGCCAAGTGTTTACCCCCATGTATCATATACATATAAACACATGCACGAATTTTGTATCTCATACAAAATCCTCCGCTCGTATCGAATACGTGGTTGTGCGTAAAATAAAATTTGCATGTTAAAATCGCGAACCCTAAACATACATCTAGCGCCAATTTGTATCACATACAAAAACTAAATGCATAAAATAACCGTGTTTAAATATGACTCATCTACGCTAAATTCCCTCAAGCCAGTGAGAGAATCTTTCTAAAAGAAAAAGAAAAATTACATTGGGAAACCTCATTTGAACATATGAGGGGAGTGAGGTGAGAAAAGAAATTTTAATCCAGAATTTAGGGAGACGACACGCAGGCCGTATTTACCAAAATAAGACCTAAAGCCATATCTAACACCATATTCAAACATACATGAACAATTCATATATATATATATACACGGCATCAACAACACAAAAAAAAACGATTTTTGATTGTGTTCAATTAGGATTTGTGCAATTTAACATGCCTTCTTGGAAAAATAAGTCTTGCATCAATAATTCAAAATTTCAAGAATCATATTCAAGAAATCGAATTTATTGACCCAAAATTTATAAATTCACAATTTACAATTTTCAGCCAAGACCTAAACTTTTCAAGAAAATTTTTAAATCAATCATATTGATTACCTTATGTATCAAATACATAAATTTGCACCATTCTTAGATTCGGTTTAAAAAACGTGTGGTGGACAATTGCAAAATTCGAGCATATAGATAAACACACAAACACACATCAACATGTATATTCACAAAACTAGCATAAACACACAGATAGAGTGGTTCTGATACCACTGTTGGAGATTATAGAGCGAGCGCAGCGGAAAAAGGTAAAATTTAAATTTTTTTACAAAACCTATAATGTCCTCCAATTTATACCAGTGAGATGAGATGTTTACCTATATCAGAGAATGCTGAATAACTGCAATTTCCGAGAAGTCCACAGTCTCGTGTCCTTCCTCTTTCGGTGATCCACACGAACAGTTTGGCAGATACCCAGGTGCTAGCCTTCGATCTCTTCTCCAAGAGATCACGGGAACCGATCTTCAATCTTGAATCTTCAAGAACACTTCTTGAAGAACTCCAAGATTTGGTGGCGCAGAACCAAGAATCAAATTCTTGGCCACACAACTCTAGGGTTATGCGACTTTCTCCTCTTTATCTCACACAACTCGCCTAAACCCTAAGTTTTAGGGTTTTCTCAAAACTCTCTTTTCCACTTGGAATAGGCGACTTGACCTCTCACTTTGGGCTAGAGTTTCTAGGCGACTTATGTGTGTATATATAGAGTCCCATTCCTAACTCATGAAAACAGGGAATTATAATCATGAAAATAGGGAATTACTAATCTTGATTATAAGATTACACTAATATTATAATTCAAAATTAAAAGGCAATTTAAATTTAAATTTCAAGATCAAATCTTGAAACCTAAATCTTGAATGCCCACTTCCCATTGGTTGGAATGAGTCAGGAGGATTTGAATTCTTAATTAAAATATTACACTAATATCTTAATTTAAATTTAAAATGCATTCTTTAAATTCAAAATGCAAGATCAAATCTTGCACTTGATCCACAAGAATGCGCCACCCCCTTTATTAGTTTTATAGGAATTTAATAAATAAGATAACAATCCTAACTCTTAGGAAGTTATAACCAACTTATTAATATCCTTAACAAATTGAATTAAAATATTACCCTAATATCTTAATTCAAACTTGAATCTTGAATACAAATTCAAATCTTGAATTCAAATTTAAATCTTGAATTCAAATTAACAAAATCATATTTCATTAATTAATTCAAGAGTGAGGCGCCACCCTCCTCTTGTTATCATCCAATATTAGAGAATTTAATAAATCAATAATCCCCTAACTTTTAGGAGACTTTGCCAATTCATTATTCCCTAATATTTTAAATAACAACTCAATTGTAAATAGACTAATCAAATTAACTATTTAACAATTAATATATTTAAACTTGTCTAACAAATTACAAATTTAAATATCACAAATGTAGATCTTATTTAAGACAAGACTTCATGTCCTAAGACATTCAACTATGTCTTAAACTGTGCCACTAAAGTGACTCACGAATTAAACCCTAATTCGTGTCCCATTACAGTATCTTGATCCTGCTCACGTGTGACCCAGCAGGCCTCACGTGAAGTTTGCAGCAAGCCATCTCTATGACTCACAAGTCGAGAGCGGACTCTAGCAAGCCATCACGACAACCCAAAACACGTGAGTTATCGTTTTAACATTTACGATTTAACATAAGTACCACCTTATCATAATCCCTATTGTCACACGATATTTGGTCATGGATAAGGCATGGGAAAATCATCCTTGTAATCCAAACCATAACTTTTTCGATTCCATGAGTTAGTCTCATTTCCCTGTGTGGCCACACATTCCTTGGACAGACTCATCGAGGGGCCCAGTTAAATATCTCTCAACTTAATGAGGGACAAAATTCCTTCTTGGTCAACCACATTCCTCAGCACGGCAAACAACTAAACTCGTACCTAGCCTGTATGGCTACCCTATTACGGGCAACGTTGGACTAGGCCAAAGTTCAGCATCTACAACGCCAGAATAGTCAAGACCTCAGGTCTAAGGGCATCGTGACAGGTGTACAAGAGAGGCTAGCTCATGACTAAACCCATGCAGGACTCTCCGGGTCGGTCCAGCAACTTGTAACCCATTACATAATTGCACCATGACTCTTGAGAAGCATCACATGCGTGTATCTCTATACACCGAAGTCATGTTGGTCTTAGTTCATTCACGTTCCCACGTTAATAATCGACCAGGGATAGTTTAGAATAATTATCACATAATTAATCAAGGATTGTTATCACAGTAAACATGCTAATAATATGATAACGACATAATTTATCATTCATAAATCAATCAAACAATATGTTCATACATATAAAATGATTGGCCATAGCGCGCAATCTCCATCACCCTGCGCGTTGGCCACCACTCTCACCCTGCTCTATAAATAGAGCTCAACCCCAAAGACAAAGGTTAGCTACTTCTCACCTTTCAGAATTTTCTTGCTCTCACACCTCTCATATTCTAACTTGAGCGTCGGAGTATTCTTCGCAGGGCCCCCCTGTGAAGTTCTTGTAGGTACTTGGACGATCAACTTGCTCTTGCAGCCCTCACTTGTTGAACTAGGTAAGCCTGACCATTTTCTAGTTTATCAACAAGTATAACTTAAAAATAAATTTTCAATTTATTTTATTTTGTACTTTTTCTACCGGACTACCGGACTCTACCACCGGATATTTGCATAATTATGTATTTAATTTTAGGGTAAAATACATTAGGTACCTATGTGTTTCGACCTAATCTCACATCATTGCCGTGTGGTTCCAAAAGTTGTAAATTAGGTACCTGTGTGTTTCGCCGTTAAACAGGAGCAGTACTTGTATAATTTTCCGTTAAATTTGAAATAGAAAACACATGTGAGAGTCACGTGCGCAGCTTCAAGTCTGAAATCCCCAATTCTTTGACGTTTTAAACCATTTGAAACCCTAATAAGCCTTCACCTTCATCCATTTTCTTCATCTGTGCAGCACCGGTCTTTATTTTCTCCATTTTCTTCATCCATTTTCTTGGACGACTTCATGACAACTGCTGCACATTCATGTATCTGCAATTAGTTTATGTGTTTGGTTATGTTTTTATGTGTTTGGTTATGTTTATGGAAGTTTGTAAGAAATGGCAATTATTTGCCTTACCTTCATTCATGGAAATTTGGTTATGTTTTTCAATTTTATTCTCAAATCTTGTTAAGTTTATGTATTTATTGGAGATGTGGAAAGATTAGGCTGTGAAAAAGGGTCAAAAGATGTGAAACATGAACATCTTCTGTCAAAAATGGTTTTTCTGTAAAAAATCTAACGAAAAATTAAACAAGTACTGTTTTTGTTTAACGGCGAAACACACAGGTACCTAATGTGCAACTTTTGAAACCACACGACAGTGATGTGAGATTAGACCAAACCATAGGTATCTCTCCTGTATTTTACCCTTAATTTAATACCTTATTATCTTTTTATTTTCTTTTCTTAATTTCAATTGACAAGTACATATATATGGTAAGAAAATACATGATGGAAGTTTGGGACAAAAATCTATCAAGCAATTAGATATGTACTTGTCAATTTCATCGTAATTAATTATTTTGTCATAAATATTTTATTTAAAAGTTAACTTTAGTTTTGGTTATAAAATATATTTTCTGTCTAAAATAAGATTCGAACCTCCATAATTTAATTAAAGGATTAATGAAAAAAATAAGATAAATTATACTATGGTACCAGAAGTATAAATTAGTTCTACTTTGGTACTCAAAACTTTTTTCGTTACCTTCTGACGAAAAAAAAAGTACGTACAGGTGAATTTTACGATCCAGCCTCTTGAAAAACAAGATTTAGTATGTATTTGAAGACAGAGAATTTTGTGTTTTTTTTTTTATGTTGAATGGTGAAATTTGAGACTATGAGGGTGAATTTTATATTTTTTACCACACATGTGACTAACATGTGCTTTTGAGTACAAAAATGTTAACGATAAATATAATAAGATACTAAAATGTTATTTTTAAAAGAATAGGATACCAAAGTAGAATCAATGCATATCTCAAGGTACGAAAATGTAATTTATCTAAAAAAAATACTATATCACACCGTTCTGACTTATTAAAGCATTTTCAATCACTTTTACACCAACAAATACAACATTTTTAATATCTATATCTACACTAGTCTATATGTGTGAGGATGCTTCTGGTTGGTAAAAAATAATTAAATTAAAAATTAAAAAAAATGAGAAATAAACATGTGAAACTTGATAATTGACTGATTGTGTAGATAATGGGAGAAAGAAAATAGTAGATGGGATTTAAGAAAGTGAAAACTTATTATTTGGTCTTTTAATTTTCACACTTCTAATGATTTAATCGTACTATTTAGTCACTGAATAACTACAAATGTCAAATCAAACGTTACATACATATTAGAGCACGGAAAGCCCCTAATAATATATTATTGTGAATCATATAAAGGAGAACGTGATGAAAAATATACATGAAAAGGACAAAACAAAAATTAAAGAGTAGATCATATTGATTTTTGCTGAAAAAATCGAAGAGTAATGATTTTTTTCTCGGCTCAAAGAGGAGTAATGAATTCGATATCAATCAATCGATTCATTAATACCTTGATCAAATTACACGAGTCAGCCAAAGAAAAAAATAGAGGAGGAAACGAAAAAGGAAAAATATGGCACATTCTTTCTTTTCTTTTGGCCAATATGGCACATTCATTTACAAGTTGTCTTCTGTTGAAAAATAGAACTTGATGTTTAGGGGGGAAAAGGTAAGAGCCACTCTCACCTTCCTCAAATTATTGTTCTTTAATTTCATCAACATAAAATCCAGTAACTAAAATAATTCAAGTAGCAATGAATATGTAAAAGTTGAGAAAAGCCAATGAGAAGAAAATGTTATTTTTCTTATTAAATGCTCATAAATAAGTAGTTATTCTTTCTATTTTTAATCACATAATGCCTTGTAAAATCTAAAGTGAGGTTTTCATAGATTCACCATTCCCTAAAATAATTATTATATAACATGATCTAGCATTATATATATATATATTATTACTGAAACTCGGACATGAGTCAAAAAATCAAATGTCACTTTAAAATTTAGAGTAAATTTCATTTTGGTAGCCTGTTTGATGGATCAATTCCACTTTGGTACTCTATTATTTCAAAAGTGATACTTTGGTAATCTGTTTTTTCAAAAATGTCATTTTGGTACCCTGTTATTTCAAAGTGACATTTTGGTACCCTGTTCTTTGGACCAATTTCACTTTGGTACCCTAAAAAAAATAGAATAGGAGTAACAAATAGTGAATGAACAGGATACTAAAGTGAAATTGGTCCAAAAAACAGAGTATCAAAATGTCACTTTTGAACGAACAGTATACCAAGGTGTCACTATGAAAGAATAACATGGTATTAAAGTGAAATTGATCCATAAAACAGGTACCATATTGGAATTTACCCTAAAATTTAAATATCGTATGAACAAGATATAGAATTCCATTCATATTTCATATAATATATATATGAAGCACAAGAGAGATGTTCCATTTGTATAGTTAATTAGAGGGAGGGAGTATCAAAATTTGGCAATAGTTGCAAGTTGCAAGAGATGTCAAAAATCATGTAGACGTGGACCCATCATCTTCCAACTTGTGAAATATATAGAGTGATGGCAAATCCTACGAAGTTGTAGGCTTCCCCCAATCCTAGAAAATGCATGTTTAACATTTGCAGAGAGACTTTTCAACGTCAAAAGCCATTGCAACAACATTTGTCAACATATTCATTCAACTGCTTGGTCCAACGTCCTGCATGCGTCACTATATATGCCTATATCAATATGCCTACCCCTCTTCAATTCTCCTCTTCCCATGGCTTTAATTAAATTCACATTATATTCAACAAAAGCTAGACAAAATAAACACAATAGAAAAGGTACCTTCCACCTTCCTATATATAATTTTACTCCGATCTACACTCTTTCTTTCTTTCTACCCGGCCAGAAGAGCTATTACTTTTCCTGATTATAACATTAGAATGACACTTTGATGAATTGAATGATGAGACTACTCCTAACCCTACCTGATCTTTTTGTTTTGTTTTCTGTTCCTCCATTATATATATTATATTGTGGGAAGGCATATACATATATATCATGGATACGATATAGTCATCCGTGGATAAGCACTAACTACACTTTTGGATTCTAGCCCTTCACAGAGCTTAGTTTGTCACTAGTAATAAATTATACATATAATTTTGTGGTGCATGGCAAGTGGGAATAGCGAGATATTTTCATATTTTAATTTGACGAAAGGTAGCATATAGTATACTATATAGTATATAGGGTGGTCCATGCCCCCCCAATTGCCTAGCCTATGTTTCCCCTATCTTCTACAGTTCTACTCACTCATTAACTTAAAACACCACCATTGGACACACTCAAACAAGGCCTTATTAAAGTTTATATAAAGTACATCAAAAGATGAATTATGGAGTATGACTTTGTTACCATTAAACGCATCCGAATCATGTAATATAATATGCTTCTTTTTATAATCTTTATACAATGCCTTTCACATGATCATCACAACTTTGCTAAGTTGGCAGATATCACACGCACGCTGCATTTAATTAATGTATGTCTTCTTTTTTTTTTTTGGTAAAAGAAAATTTAGGTGAGTTGGGTCCGGGGGCTCACCAAGGTCAGAGCAGGTCTGAAGGCTCTTCTAATTCCTTGTCTTACACAAGATTGCAGAAAAACCAAAAAAAAAAAGGTTTAATTTCCATTTTGCTTTATTTTATTTCCCTTTTAATTTGTTTTAAATAAACAGGGCAAGTGTTGAAATTGGAATGGAAATGTGTAATAGCTAAAAAGGGTGAATCAGCAGAAAGTGAAAATCAAATTAGTAGATTTGCATTTAATAAGTTGTTTGACCAAAACATGACAAAATGTGAATGAAGTTAGCATTGTTTGGTTAAGAATGGGAAAAGAGGTAAAATTAGTAGTTAAAAAAGGTTGGTTTGAATGGAGTGGGGGTCTCGGGTGACCCGGTCTACACGCGGAGGACACAATTATGAGTTACTGCATTCAATTAATTACTTTGTTTGGTAGGCAAGAAAATATATATGACAATATTTTCTCAGAAATTTCATTGGGTTGTATGTGATGGGAACGGGATAACCCCCAAGGGTAAAATCTGATTACTCTCTTTGAATGATTTGTTTGTACTTTAGTAGTGTTATATATGTAGGCTACAAATAGTGTTTTGAATAAGATTTAAGAATGTGATTAGTGAAGAAATAATTGCATAATAATTAAAGTGATAGAAAAGCAGAGAAAGATGAAGGGAAGTAGTGCGCATAAAGATAAAAGGGTCAAAAAGAAACGCTGAATGAAACTCATCATCATCCAATGCACACCACCACCTTTGACACTTTGACCCAACCCATCGCTGCCTCCGTTGACCCTTAATACTACGACGTTTTGAGTTTTAAGTGGATCCCACACCCTCAATATTTATATATTAACACTATAAAACTCTATTTTGGTCCCTCATGTACGTATTTGCCTTTTTATCAATTTGGTCCATTTTAATTTCCTCGTCTCAATTTAGTCTCTCATCACTTGTTTTATTATCAATTTCAATATATTTAAATTTTAACTAAATTGATGATTTAATTGAATATGTGACACTATTAAATGATAATAGATATGTCATTTGTCACATAAATACATTCTCTTTGTCATTAAAGACTTATTAATATAGTGATAATTTATTATTATTTAATTATATGAGTACACGAATTTATATAGTGTTTATACATAAGCTAAAATCAAAATATATAGAATGAGACTAACACTTTAACAAAGGTGAAGAACCTATAACTAAAGTGTGGAGTGATCCAATATGGCATGACTCAATAGAGAGAACATCATGAGGGATGAACATATTGGAGCTTGATGCTATAATAATGGATTTCCAATCATGTCATATCTCAATCTTCACCGTCCTGATCATCCACATGAGCATTTTCTAAATCATATAGAATTATACTTGTGGATTCATAATATGTGATTTAAATTTGTAAAAAGGAAATAAATTAATAATGAAAATAACAATAGCAAAAGGAAACTTCGTAAATATTAAAGCAAGTAATGGTAAAGTTGGTATAAGACAAAACCAATTGTTTCAATTTCACAGTCCTTATTAGTGTCCTCCATCTCACAGTCTCGCCTTTTGGATCTCCAAGACCGATGACCAACCTCCAAAAATAATAAAATCCATTTTCAAAATATGAGATACATAGATAAATAAATCAACTTACGTTTATATCAAAATAAATAATGAAGATATAATAGAATAAATGAATATTAGTGTGACCTAAGATCAAACGGTAAGATTACAAAAAAAAAATAGAGAGGAGAGATTACAATTAAAAAAATAGAGTAGAGAGGATCATAAAAATTACCTCAACAAATGATGTTGGTGAATAAGCTGCAAAAACATATTGACAATGAGGTGATACACATATAAAAAACAAAGAAAAATGTCATGTAAAAACGCATGGAGCAAGAGTAAAAATAAAATAATGGCTGGACAAAAGTTGGAGGAAATCATATGCTTGCATAGGATGAAGAAAATAGAACACAAAAACTAACCTCAAATCCGAATGTGGAGTGACATTTCATTGATATGTATTTATAAAGAAAAAAATGAATCTTATAAAATCTCCATAACAAACTAAATCTTAAAAAATCTTGCCACATAACAATATCTCCTACTAAAAAAAACGGGAATCTTCAGAAGTTTAAATAAATTCAAATTCTAGCTATTGGAAATTTAAATAAATCGTAGTATATATCTTTATTTCTATATTCAGCCAATTTAAGATGGGGAATATCACATCAAACGAATGGAAATATATTTGGAATTTAAAATTTACACGAATCATTTTATTAATTAACATTTGTGATTTATTATCCAAAGATGTAGGGAATGAAATATGGTTTCCTATAATAATTGAGACGATATTTGTTGAATTAAATAACATTTTATTAATTACCATTTCCTATAGACAAAAAATCGGTCAAAGAAAGATTTCAAATGAATGAAAATTTTATTAAAATCCCGCCTACATTCAAATCATTCCATATCCAAACCTATTTGAAATATAAATATCCCAACTGTGATTATTTAAATATCTGCCTATCATTATCACATATTATTTACTAAACAACCACTAACCCATGATTATTTCTTAAACTGAGTTTTCCAATTAAAAATTGAAATAAAGCATAAAATTATGAAATTGAATATTTTAATATTAAAAATTGAATTATATATTTATATGATATGGATTAGTAAGAGCCTCTCAATCTGAAATTATCAAAGAAAAAAAAATAATTAGATTCTCAAATTCGATTACACAACCAGACATCTTTTGGATTCTATGAAGCATGAGTATTCCAATTTGGATTAAATAGTATCCCTTACAAATATTATGATATAGTTAAAATATTGAATTAAATAGCATTTGGTTAAATAGAATTTGGAATATATATCCGAAAATGAAGGAATTCAGCCGAAAGTTATGAGCAATTTTTTTTTAATTAGCATTTACAATGTATATAACAATATATTAATAAATGGTAATTGGTAAAAAATATTTCCGAAAATGAAGGAGAGTCAGATTAATATCCAAATTGAGGAGAAATACGTGGGAAAATTAATCAAGAAGCGTTTATTAAACAATGATAATAGGTGGAAAATAAATTCCGAAAATTAAGGGGAGGCCAAAATGCACACATGGCAACAATATGATGGAAGTAACCTCATGTTACTTCAGGATTAAACATATAATAGATTGATATAACAAATCATGCATTGAATAGAACGATCATTTCTTAATTTTATAATAAATTAGAATGCTTTTGTTCAGGGAAAAAAAATAGAATGCTTTAAGTTATAACTCTAAAAATAGAATTAAATGTTGCATCACTTTCATGTAATTAAAATACTAATCTAATGTTAATTACTTAATTTAGAATTTACCTCGTCATTTTGCCTCTATTTCTATGGCAGGCACAGAAAATAACTTTTTTTTTTAAAAAAATCTCAACCAACAAACGAATCCATGACTGACCCAAAATGATGTTTCAACTTTGAATTGACTATCTCCATTGAGGAGAGTTGCCAAAGCAATAGCACACTTCACATTGTTATTAACTCGTAAGCTATTATTATAGAGTTTTCACTTCAGATGCAACATTTTCATTTGTATGTACAGTCTTTCTATGGGATTGAAATTAATAAACCAATTAAGCACCTGCCATTCAATAATCATTTTGTTTTGTCTAAACTTGAGAGTTTGAAAGAAAGATCGAAGTTGGAATCGCCCATTCAAGAAGCGACATTCGGTTTCACATTCTCTTTCAACCGAAAAAGAAAAATTATTAGACAAGATGACAATTGACAAACACATGAATACAATTCATTATTATGATGTCAGTGTCACTACTTTACGACGAAATTAAATATATAAACAATAAAATGTGTGCCTTTCAAAGGAAAATGAGGCGCAGAACAACCAAATAGTTAGTTTAGCTACTTTTCTCACCCAAATTAACTAGAAATTCAGATCATATTCCCTATATTAATTAAACGCAAAAAAAAAAAGGACATGGTTTTGATAAATTTCTGCCCTTGTTTCGAAAACGGATTTCTTGTTTCCAATGGCATATTTGTTAGACGTATAATATAAGAATATTCAAATAACTAATGTGGATGAAGTGAATTCAATGTTAATCTTGAGAGAATCTATTTGTGTTTGTCTTTGAGTTTTTTATGTTCATTTAAGAGTCCAAAATATTAATTGAGGGGCTCATTTTGAAGTCTTATATTAAAGGCCAAATTCTTAAATTGGTCTCTTATAGGTATGGATAAATTTTAAATTGGTCCTTAATCTTTCATTTGTTTTAGATTGGTCCTACATATTTTTATAATGTTTCAAATTGATCCCAAACCTATTTTGAAGACATGATTTAACTTTATTTGCTAGCTATCTTAATGAGTAGAGAAAGAACTTCAACAGATAGCACATTGTTTGATTAGTTTCAAACTTGTCACATTTAGCATTAAAATGATATAGATATGACCAATTTCATTGTTTGACTATGAAACGAGTTATCCACTTTTGGGAATTGATTTGACCTATTTATTTGATGGTATCAAAGTACTCGATAAAAAAAGAAATTCGTAGTTCTGAATTCATCGTATTTGAGTTAAAAATAAGAGAGATATGACCACATTCAATATTTTTTAGACCAATTTGTAAAATTATGAAAACATGTAGGGCCAATCTAAAACAAATGAAAGATTAAGGACCAATTTGAGACTTTGGCTTATATTAAATATTGGCCAAAGTGCGAATTTGGTCTTATAACTTTGCTCCAGTTCCCAAATCAGTCCTATAACTTTTTTTGTCTCGAATTTGGTCCTGTAACTTTGATCCAGTTCCCAAATCAGTCCTATAACTTTTTTTGTCTCGAATTTGGTCCTGTATCTTTGCTCTACGTCCCAAATCAGTCTTATATCTTTTTTTGTCTCAGTTTTGGTCCCATATGTTTTGAAAAGCTCCCACCATTAGTCCTCCGTCTATTTTAAATTACATTTTAGTCCTGAAAACTTCAAGTTCCTTTCACTTTAGTCCCTGACTATCAAAATGAAAGTGAAAGAGCATCCCTGAAGATTCTCCAACCTTACATCTCAATCCTTAATCCATGAATTCTTCATGAAATGGAATAGAAATGCAAAAACAACAGAAATTAAAGCAAATGACAGAGGGACCAAAACTAAAAACGGAGAAAATTTAAAACCCACCAGAAAACGTACGAAAATCACCGAGAAACTCAAAAACTCATTCAAATACCCCAATTCTCATTGGAATCTCACTCAAATAATCGTCCTCAAATGCTTTAAGAAAGAATTTTTGAAAATCCAAACTTTTGAGGAGGGATGTGATAGAAAATTCCCTTACATTTGGTGATTCTGAGAGAGATGTTCTGAAATCCCTTACATTTTTTCTATTACCTCCTTCCTCAAAAGTTTGAATTTTCGACAATTCTTTCTTAAAACATTTGAGGGCGATTATTTGAGTGAGATTTCAGTGAGGATTGGGGTTTTTGGATGAGTTCTTTAGTTTCTCGGCGATTTCCGTACGTTTTCTGGCAAGGTTGGGCCATTTTTCGGTGGGTTTTAAATTTTCTGCGTTTTCAGTTTTGGTCCCTCTGTCATTTGCTTTAGTTTGTGTTGTTTTTGCATTTCTATTCCATTTCATGAAGAATTCATGGATTAGGGACCAAGATGTAAGGTTTGAGAATCTTCAGAGATGCTCTTTCACTTTCATTTTGATAGTCAGGGACTAAAGTAAAAGGGACTTGAAGATTTCAGGACTAAACTATAATTTAAAAAAGACGGAGGACTAATGGTGGGAGGTTTTCAAAACATATGGGACCAAAACTGAGAAAAAAAAAGATATAGGACTGATTTGGGACCTAGAGCAAAGATATAGGACCAAATTCGAGACAAAAAAAGTTATAGGACTGATTTGGGAACTGGAGCAAAGTTACAGGACCAAATTTGAGACAAAAAAAGTTATAGGACTGATTTGGGAATTGGAGCAAAGTTATAGGACCAAATTTGCACTTTGACCTTAAATATTAGTTTATACTTTATTGACTCTTTCTCTTCTATAAATAAAAATCGTTTTCCTCATTTTAAGTTAGCACCTCATATACTTTGAGATTTCATTCTTAATAATTTTCTCTCTTCTCTGATCTCTCCCAAATATCTTCCATGTCAGTATTTTGAGTAAAATTTATTAATAAAACAGAGTTTTTCACCTAGAGATCGCAAATATCTGAATGGAGTTCCTCAATATTTTACAGTTTCTCTCTAGTTTAGTCCAAAAATTATATGTATCGATGTTATAAAACGTGAATAAATGGATGAATAATTAAAAGATAGTGTAAGATGAGAATGGTGGGGATGGCACGGTATTGCTATGAAAGTGAATATAATGGTGAGAGCATAATGAAATGGTGAGATGGGCTGATTTGGTCCACACAAAGTTGAAATAGTCACAGAAATATAAGAGTTCAGCTGAGAGGAGAATGCCAAAATAAGGTGTTGTTTTGGGACTTAAACTTATGCAACAAGAAAATGAAAGAGACGTGTTTCTACTTTCATAAAATCCAAAAAAGTTAGAAGTTGTGGTGATCAATGTATGTGAAACACACTCGGGATAACTACGACGACTAATTAAGGCTCTATATATATTGTATATCCTTTCAGTTTCATGTAAAGAATAAGACGATGCATATATGACAACCTTGACCACACAAAAACAAAACAGATGATTTAAGTGAAACAAAATTAAAGCTGGGTGAAGTTGAACACTGAACAAGAAGCATGCATGGTATATATGTAAAAAAAAAAAAAAAAACTAAACTACAAAAGTAGTAATGGTATTCTTTTTTTTCTACTGTTGGACAAAATCAAGAAAAGGTCGTTTCTTTTATACAGTAGTGTACCATATTTTTGGGTATAAATTCAGTGAATGTAGGTTGTAAGTTAAGATATAGATTTCAAGAGTGATGAGTAGGACCCCATGATGCAACTTGCAAGACTTGACAACCATGAGTGTAGAACCGACTTTCTCAAATCTTACTTTCCTTTTGTTCTCCTATGAAAATAATATAAAAAAAAAAATTCAAATTTAACTCCTGTGATATTTTCTCAGGCCAAAAAAATAAAAAATTCCTGTGATATTTCATACATATACATCCTGTCAGCATTATTTTCTGATAAGAAAAATAAAAAAGTTATATCATTTTAAAAAACCAATGGGTACTTACTTATAATAATACTAAATAATTAGGACTAATATATATATACTAGAGGCTTTGCGTGCCCTAACGGGCATGCAAATATGTATGTAAAATAAATGAGGGACTAAATCGTTAACACAATAAAAAAGAAGGGATCAAATAATAATTTTCCTCTTATTATTAATTTTGTACTATAGTTTTAAAATGTGGACGACCAGAAAGGGGAAAATTATTATTTGATATTATTGTGAATCGAACAACCACTGTATATTTTTGTTCAAAAAAAAAAGGGTAAATTACACTTTGGTACCCTGTGGTTTGACCTTATTTCACTTTGGTACCCTGTGGTTTGAAACTTGACACTTTGGTACCCTGTGGTATTCTCCATTAACACTTTGGTACCCTTTGGAGCTATTTTGTAATTTTAACCATAACAAATTTT
>QANZ01033010.1:9205-33823 GCA_003254925.1 Chamaecrista fasciculata
AATATAATAATTCAGTTCATTTATTTACATTTTGGTCCATGAGATAAAATATATAGTTCGGACCTCAAAAATATACATTTTGATCCTTCCTGCAATATATATATATGGGTAATATTTTTGGTGGTGTAAAAATTCATAATTATATTTAAAAAACAGTAATGAAAAAAAATATATAATTCATTCTCCAAAAATTTACAATTTGGTGTAAAAATATAAAAAATAGAAAAAAAATTTTCAAAATAGAAAAAATATATATAATTTAATTCCCAAAACTTTATAGTTTTGTCATTCCTCATATGCATGGATGATATTCAAAATTCATAAATGTTTGTAGTGTACAATATTCAAAACAAAATTCAAAACTAGTAATGGGAAAAATTATACATATTCATCCCTCCTCTAGTATATATATGGGTAATATTTTTTTATAGTGCAACAACTGAAAATTCATAAAAATATATAATTTGTACTCTAAAAATATACATTTTAGTCCTTCCTTTAGTATATATATGGGTAATAGTTTTGTGATAAAAAAATTAAAAAATAAAATTAAAAGACAGTGATAAGAAAAAATATATAATTCATTCCCCAAAAGTTTACAGTTTGGTCCCTCCTCTAATATATATATATGAGTAATATTTTTTGTAGTGAAAAAATATAAGAAATTTAAAATAGAAAAAACATATAATTAGCAATTCCCAATACTTTACAGTTTGGTCACTCCTTCAGTATATGTATGGATGATATTTTTTGTAGTGACAATATTGAAAACAAAATTCAAAAATAGTAATGAGAAAAAATATATAATTCATACAAAAAAATATACATGTTGGTCCCTCATCCAGCATATATATGGGTAGTATTTTTTGTAGTGCAACTAGTCAACTACTGAAGAACAAAATTCAGAAAAATACATAATTCATACCTAAAAAAAATATATCTTTTGGTCCCTTCTCTAGTATATATATAAGTAATATTTTTTTGTTTTATAAAAATTTAAAAATAAAATTAAAGACAGTAAAGAGGAAAAATATATAATCTAGTCCCCAAAAATTTACAATTCAGTATCCAAAAATTACATTTTGGTCCCTCCCTCACACCTCTAACCTCCTTTATCATACAACTTGTCCAACCCCGTTTATAAATTCTCTTTTAACACAAATTTTGAAACATTCTTTATCATACCATTTTACTAAAATCAAAATAAACATCATAATAACATTCAATTATCCTCCTTTATCTTTACTATTTTTATGCCTATATAACTTTAAAATATCAATACAATTATTTCAACCAACCACAATAATTACATACCCTTTAAACTAATTTCACCTTTATCTCTCATTTTCCCAAACACTATTTACTTAAAAAAACTCTTTTATCTCTCCTTTTCAAAATAACCCCTCTTGAGCCAACAAAGGTTGGGCTAGTTGGTAAGGAGTCAACTCATAACCCACAACGTTGTGAGTTGGAATCCCACTGCCGATATGAGGACCTTATTGGTAGACAATCTGTAAGTACCTCTGTAAGCGCTCAAAGAGCCTGAAGGCATGTCCTGACCTTGGTAAGACCTAGAGTCCAACTCTCCTAAACTTTTACCTAAAAAAAAAAAACCATCCTAACTCCTCCTTTACATAACTTTTAATCCAAAGACACCCATAATGTTAGCATCTATGAAGCATAGACACTTCACTTTGATAACGTGTCGTCGTGTTAGACACGTGTCTGTGTCCGACACCCATACGACACCCACACGACACATATTCATAAGTTTCAGAATATAAAATCAATTTTTTGTGACTTTATCATGACAAATAATATAAAATAATATCACATATGACATATATTATGAATAGATATTGTAATTTTTAAAATTTTCATCAAAATTTATGAATTTTTAATTATAGATATATATAAATATATGCCGTGTCATGTCATGTAGTTTTAAGAATATGGCCTGTCAGTGTGTCCGTGTCCGTGTCGTGTCTCGTGTCCGTACATGCTTAATAGCATCATTGCATAACCATTGTTTACCAAATCTTCAAGTGCATCCTATGTCATATGTGCACCTCCATCATTTGCCCTATCAGCTTCCTTGGTGGCATATCCTTCATCCACATCAGCTATTTCAATTCAAAGCGGCGCCGTTTTGTGAAAACATTACTTTCATTTTGTCTCTTCCACTTTTCCTTCTTTGAAGAACATAGCCTTCCTTGGCCGCCGAAATTTCTCAACAAGATTTTTCCCTCTTCCGTCTCTCGTCGCCGTCAACGTCACCATCGCCGTCGTGAAGCCTTCCTTTCATCAACGGAAAGCACGACTGAGTTCGGATCTTCAGACATCGCATTCTCCTCTATAATCGCATCCATCGCCAGATCTGCACTCGTTTCTTTCTCGCGAAATTTGGAGGATTTTCAATGTTAGTACTAGCGACTACATTGTTTTTAGTTTTCAGTTTTGAAAGTTAAAAAAACAAAACAAAAATCCGCCTAATTACTTTGCCATGCGCATTTGATTTTTGGGTCTGACAAAACAAAAATCTAAAGGATGGTCATTCATAGAATTCTAGTTGAATGAAGAATTTGGTTTCGAGTCCGTAAATAAATGTGTTTTTCAAGTTATGTTTGGACTTATTGTTGCTGATTAATGAATATTTGCGATAGCATTTAGATGTAGATGAAACTTCCATAAACATTAGTAAGCGGTTTTACTCACGTGCAGCTATCTGCTGATTTCTTTGCAGGAAGGAAGTTCAAAACCATTCGTGACCTTTAGCTGCACAAAGCCTTCATACTGGGTTGAAAACTCGGGAAACACTCATTTTAGTAACCAAACACGGCCTCAGTGGGATTTCGAATCGAATAGAACTGTATCCCTTTGATTCCTTCTGTTATTTACAGCTTTTGTTATGGAAGAACAAAAGTCAAGCTTCAAAGAAGTTCAAAATTCTTGCTGCTCCAAAACGACTCTCTGGTGGTTCTATCTTGTGGCTGCCTGCATAAAAGTTCTTCTTTTCCCTTCTTACCATAGCACAGACTTTGAGGTTCACCGCAATTGGCTGGCTTTGACTCACTCCCTTCCACTTTCCCAATGGTACTTTGATGAGACCAGTCCATGGACACTTGATTACCCTCCATTTTTTGCTTATTTTGAACGTTTCTTATCCATTTTTGCTCACCTTGTTGATCCTCAAATAGTGCATCTTGAGGAGGGGCTGAATTATAACTTGAACACAGTGATTTATTTTCAAAGAGCGACTGTTGTACTGTCTGATTTGTGTCTCCTCTTTGGGGCTTATAAAATGACTAAGAATTTGGATTCAACAAGGCAAAAGTTGATCTGGTCATTGGTTATTTGGTCACCAATGCTTTTAATAGTGGACCACATACATTTTCAGTACAATGGGTTTCTCATTGGGATTTTGTTGATCTCACTTTCGTATTTGGAGGAAGGTAGGGATGTGTTGGGTGGATTTGCTTTTGCTGTCCTTCTGTGCTTTAAGCATTTATTTGCAGTGGCAGCTCCAGTTTATTTCATTTATTTATTGAGGCATTACTGCTGGGAAGGAATGCTTAAAGGCTTCTGTCGACTGTTGATTATGGGAGCAGTGGTTACAGTAGTCTTTGTGGCTGCATTTGGGCCTTTTATCTACCTTGGGCAGGTAAATATAACTTTTAAGACATGAATCCCTTGCACTGACAAATTTATGACTAGTGACTAACTTTTCGAAGAATATGTGGAGATGTTTTAGGTGTTTTGCATACCTTTCTCAATTTGTTATCACAGATTAATGTAATTCCATTTAATTGCTTAGTATGAGAGAGCTAGAGACTTGAGATTATTCTAATAGTGATGAAATTTTGGTCACAAACAGTCATCCGCGACGAAGATAGCTGTTAAGGAAACAAAAGGAAAGAAAGTAAAAAGTGGTCTGAATTAGATAATTTTGATTGGTATTGGATAGGGAATTAAGGGTAGTGTTCAATCTGTTGACTAAGCAAAGGAATTTTAATATTAATGTTTAAGATGCAGTTATTTTTTGGGGAGTGATCTCAGGATATTATTTTGGTAACTTAACATTAAAGTGAGAAGTTTCTTAGATATTTCCTATTAAGTCTTCTATGTTCTGATAAAAATATAACACGTTGAGGAACTGTTTTATAAGACCCTATCGCGTAGAGCTCAATTTTTATTGTTCATGCATTTCTTGGGGAAGCTACAATTGCATTCTGTCTATGTAGGATTATGTTTATAATTCTTCACATTCTTTTTTTAAATGAATGCAGATAATTGTAATGGCTAAGGTGGACAAAATACATTTCATCCTTTACCCTTTCCATCTCATTTTGTTCTTAATGTTATCCTCTTACTACCTCTGTACTTTTCAGAATGGTTCTAGAGTCTCTATGGTCAATTGGTCAAGAGTTTAATTCTTGCTAGTGTGTGAAATGTCCAATGTTGTGCAATATTCCTCTAAAATCAGGTAGTGTGTTTTGGTGGAGTCCATAATAATTTTTTTTACTGAAGTTTCCCAGCTGTTACTTATATAATTGTTATGTTTTTTGAGGAGTTCTTACAAATTTTTTTTGGGGTGTTCGTATTTACTTTTAGGCCTCCACCGAAAGGATGTAAAGTAATGCAAAACTTGATAGTTAGTTCTTATATCCTGGAAAATTGAATTTTGAGAGTACTGCTAGCACTAAACACTACTTTAGCAGATGTAAAGTAGCTGAAGCTTATGTAATCTCAGAACATGGAATATTAGGAGAAACTACATTTTTACTCTTGATCCAAGCTCTAATAATAAATATGTAAATTTGTAAATGAAATAAAACACCCCTTGAATATTAAAGTGTAACAAGGCATCCCCTAAAACAGTGTTTAGTTTTCAAGGGTCTTTTGTTACATTTTGAAGTTCAAGAGTGTGTAATTGATGTAGGACCAGTAAAAGAGAAAACTAAATGTGAGGAAGGGAGAGTAGATATAACTATATAAGAGAGGAAAGTGGGAGAAGAGAAGGGTAGGAGGAAAAACAATATGGAAGGGAAGTTATAGAAAAATTCTTAGTAATATTCTGAAAATTCAAAACTTTATTACGATAAGTGACATATATAGGGAAGCTGGGTAAAATATTAATCAAAAGCTTAACAATTTCCAACACAATAATAAAAGCAAACAACATGCAACACAACAATAAAAGCAAGGGTCAAGTTTATAGATTTATTATTCGTAGCCAGTATTTATTCTTTTCTTTTTCCTAAAATATGTTCTCCAAGGTATTCCATAAATTTTGTTAGTTTTAAAGTTTATATACGAATTTTGTAATTAGGGCTTAGTTCAATGGGATAAATTGTAGTTTCACCTTAATTTTGCTTATATCTACCCAATAACCAATCATCAGAATTATCTTATTGGTCTATTTGTAACTTAATTTTGTGGTTTCTCTTATGGTTTGATTTTAATTGTCAAGCAACAAAACTTAGGTTTCCACAGATTTCATATATGATAATCTTTGCAAACGGGTGCAGATTACTCGGACGTGTACCATTTTCCTTCTTGTGATTGCTTCTCTTTCTCATGTGCACATGTAGATGCCTGATAAAAAAGAAAAATGGAAATGCAATATACCCGTGTTGTCTTTTTTTACTCTTGACATGTAATTTAATAATGTACTGATTTCTAAGCACAAAAGTAAAGTGAGAATGTCCACTCTTGTATACTAAAATAGTGTGCTATGCATTCCAAGAATTTTTAAAGATTTCTGTGAATCTGTTTTTCTTTTTACCAACTGCAAGTAATCAGCTTTTCTGCTCTATTGAGGAAGACCATATTGCTTGACTCAACTTCTGGTAGATAAGATCAAAGTTATTGCTTGTACTTTTTTTGTTATTGGTTTTCTTAATGATTGTTCTATTATTAAATTGCAGATAGATCAAGTAGTCAGCAGAATGTTTCCATTTGGAAGGGGGATTTGCCATGCATACTGGGCCCCAAACTTTTGGGTCTTTTATATTATATTAGACAAAGGGCTTGCCGTTATGCTCAGAAAACTTGGGTTTACAATTCCAGCACCTGTGGGTTCATTCACTGCTGGGCTTGTAGGTGATTCCTCACCATTTTCTGTATTACCTCGGGTAAGCTCTAAATGAATAAAATTTTCCGTTGTCCAAACATGTATATGGTGTCACCTTTTGCTAGCTGATTACATGCTTGCATAAAAAAATTATAGATTATATATATATATATATCTTTTTTTAGTTACTGTCATTTTTCCTTGCTGTGTTTTTGGGGGTGGAGGGGAAATGTGAAGGTGTTGGAAACATTATCAATTCGCCTTGGCTGAAGTTAGCTGTAAGAACCCACCTTCTCAAATACTGATAATATGCATAAAAACACACAGAGCTACTGTAAAATACAGGATATTAGGATTCTAAAATACCCACAGGCTATCAACTCATAAAACATTCATAAAACATATAAGGTATTTGGCTTTCGAGAGGTTAGATTCTCTCCCAACCCTTTTCCCAATATTTTCCTTGCCTCTCTTGATTTGAAATAGCATATTTATACCCAATTTTACCCATACCATCCTCACACTCTGTCACTCCCACAACCACAACCTTTGTGGCCAAAGGCTAGCTCAGCTCCTGCCTCTCCCAAATTTGTCTCTTCTATCAAGGGCCTAGATACATCTAGTTCATTTTTAATTGTTCCCTCTATACCTTTTTTTTTTTTGAGCTTCTATAGGTCTAGCAATGCCCTCCTATGCAAGATCCACCTTGTCCTCAGGTTTCCTGGGCTAACGACAATGATTTTTCTCGGGAAAGACTTACAATGTCCTGGGCTTTCTTCCTATGTAGCAGTGACAATAGGGAGAGAGTGTAGCTCAACCTTTTAGTGAAATGGCAAAAACCTAGTGCTGTGAGAGAAAACTCAACCTCCAGAAAGAACCTATCTTTGGTACCATGAATTTTTGGAGGATGTTGAAGCAAATTTTATGTTCTCTCTTATTATCAAAATAATGTTTACGATGGTTTAAATGAGAGAAAAAACTATTCCTAATTCCTAATTAAGTTAGGAATGCTAATCCTATTTAAAAAAGATAATAACAGAAATAAAATAAGAAATAAAAAAAATAATTCCTAATAAATCCTATTTTTCTCAGCAGAGGAGATACTGTTTAATTCTCTTACGTGTTAATTCAAGTAATTACATAGGTATTTACACTAACTAAAGCCTAACTAGGAGACATTTAAAAGGAAATAAAATAAAATATCTACAAATTAGGAACTAAATTGCTATAACTTAGGGACTTATCAAATGAGATCTGTGAACAATCGACAAGACTTGGTGAAGAATGTAATATATAAGCTTTTGAATTGTGTACATCCTTAGCCACTGCAACTTTCTGGATGCCGTTGCTCAGTTGACGTTATCAACTGATGAGTGATGACTAGTGATTTTGCATGTATGTTAACAAGAAATTGCTTCTGTTGTTCTGATGGTGCCATTGTGCCAAAGCTTATTTAATCATTCAATTTGGTTTATCATTGAACATTCAATTTTCAGTTGACCATTCTGTAGGTGACACCCTTGGTAACCTTTATAATGGTTCTACTTGCCTTATCTCCTTGTCTTCTCAAGACTTGGAAGAAACCACATCAGCAGATGATTACCAGATGGATAGCCTATGGTTACACATGTGGTTTCCTTTTTGGGTGGCATGTACATGAAAAGGCTTCACTTCATTTTGTAATACCACTTGCCATTGTTGCCGGGAAAGCTTTGGATGATGCAAGACATTACTTTTTGCTGTCAATAGGTATGCTTCTTTATGTTCATTTGTTTGCCACCTCATGAATTTTTTCCACTTTGAAAAATCCAAAATAAGTAAAATGAAAAGTAATATCCAATTAATTAAATAGGTTTCTATTAGATATCCATCCTTTTAATGTTGTCAAGGTCCATTTCAATCCAAGCTTAAGCTTGAGTGAAGACTCTGGAATAATTTTATTGATACTTTATAATGCCTGCCCATATCAAAATCCCTTTGGGCTTGAAGGCTTGCACGTAGTCAAAGCATAGCATAGACCCATCATTCCTAGTTTTTTAGTTTCAATATATTTTTTTTTATTCTTTTAAATGAAGAATGGAAATGAGAAGAGTAAAACCCTCAACTACTACTGATCATGGAGGCTCTAATACTTCTGAAGGGCTACTTCAACTTCAAAGACTAATATTACATGAGGGCTCAAAAATATCTTTATTTATAATCACCATAGAGTATTCATGTATAGTACAAACCACTCCATCTTTATTTATACTAACTGTATTACTAACAACACTTGTACCCTTTTATTTTCTCGTTCTATGGGACTTTCCAAAATCCTTATATTTTAGCACCCCATCTTAAGTTGAAGCTCACAAAACTTGCAGCTTGTTACCAATAAAACCTGAATGCTTGTTATCAATAAAACCTGACTTAAAAACAAAGAATAGCCAACTGCTGGACCCGTTAATACTATCAAATATAAAAGAAGAGGAAAAAAGACACAAGCTGGAACCAAGGACATTGGGCCTGAACCCCAAGAGAATGGGACATTAGTGTACTACAAGTGGGGAAAAAAGAAGTAATTTGTGGAAGGAGCAGAAAATAGGGAGGCAACAAGTTCTGGCTTAGGAGATGAGCAAAGCATGATGAACTGGCAGCGGGAAATTAATGGAGGCTGAATCCTTTCTAGGGACTGAAGGGGTAGAGAGAAAGGCAGGTAAATAGTTAGGTGTTTTTAAGAGAGAGCTGGCCTCTTTATGGCATAGGGTGATAAGGATCAAATATGGTGTTCCAGAGACTGGATGGGATGTCAACTTGGGGAAGAGAGCTACACACGCAAGCCCCTAGAAGTTCATCTCTCAGTGAAACCATTGTTTTTCTTCAATGCTTTCTCTTCATGTTGGAGGTGGAACTCACTTTCGTTTTTCAGAAAATAATTGGATTGGAGATGTTCCCTCATCTTTATTATTATCATCCGTCCATAATGCTCCAATTTGTGAGTTCTTTATGAATCAAGGTCATCAAATTTCTTGGAATTTTCATTCTTCTAGAAACCTCAATGATATATTTTGCTAGAAACTCTTGCTCCCTTTAACGTTTCTTCCATGCCTAATGAAAGGAGTTGGAGTTTAGATACTTCAGGCCTCTATACACGTTCTTCCTTTAAATTTCTAACTCAGTCCTAATATTGGTTCTAATACTCTGTTTAGTTCTTTTTGGAAAATTAAAGCCCCTTCTGGGGTAAAGGCTTTTGTTTGGACAGCAGTACATCAATACAAGTGACTTGCTCCAAACCAGACGTCCTAACAAGGCTTCATCACCGGATGTGTGTCTGGTGGTGTGCCTTAAAAACTGAGACAAATAGACATCTCTTCCTTCACTGTGAAATGATTAGGTAGTATTGATGTAGAATTTCATTTTTCCTTTCTTTTGTTGTTTTGTTTCCTCTTGGAGAGGATTACTTGTCCTTCTTGTATTTCTTTGTATCTTTACTATATCTAACAAATTTTTTTTCTTATCAAAAGAGAGCGAGAGAAAGGGAGCTGGCCTCTCGAAAGCTAGTACTTGTATGAGCAGTGTCTGTGTTCGTTGTGTTCTTGTCTTAGTGAGTTTATGATTGTGTATCCCTTAATATCCCTTAGGTTTAGGAGATGACCCTGGGTCTCTTGTCCTCTGTAGCCATTTAATTTGTTCTTTGCTGAATGGGGAGGAAAGATTTGGTTCAGTAAGCGCAGCAGCAGCATTGCTTTTATTTTCCTTGCTTCTCTTTATGTCTGTTGGTTTCCCATGCTATGTTCAGCAGTTCTCCTTCATATGCCCAGCCATTTTGCAATGATCACATCATAGTTGTCCCTTTTTGTTCTTTGAATCCATCTATTGGCCATGGATTTGGGCAATAAGAGCTGACCCTTCAACTTGGTTGTAAGCTGTTTGAGAGCCCAATATCAATTTTCTGCTTTCTTCCCTTCTAACTTCAAAGAAAGCCTTACAGACTAAGAGAGCAAGCTGGGTGCTGAGGATTGGATTACCCTCTTATGTCATCTAGCAATTTGCAAACCCCAGACCAGAAAATATATAGTCTCTCCTTCTCCTGGAGTTTCTTGTAGTATGCTGCATCTGTGGGACATATGACCAAGTGTGATGCTCATAGGTGTTGAGCTCCCTCCAATATCTGCTCACGGTATTGTAATATTGAGTGATGTTCCCTTCATGTTTAAGGTTGTGAATGACTCCTTTGATTTCAAACAAAGCCAGATTGTTTCAGTTCAAATAGGACTCTTATATTGCATCCCAGACTTCATGAGCCGTATCAAAGTAGGGAGAATCCTTACCAATTTCTGAGGTCCATGGTGTTAATTAACCAGGACATAAACATAATGTTTTCTGCCTTCCATACTCAATTTTTGGGGTCATCCTTCCTGGTTTGACAGAGTCACTGATTGGTAATGGAAGTCAATGACTGGGCAGTAGGGTCAGAACATGATGACATATTTCTGGCTTATGCAGTGTGGGATGGATGGAAAAGGTTAAAGAGATATCTGAGATAGCCATAAGCAACTAAGCTTTGATACCGTTAAAGTTTTTGATGGAAAATATTCTGACATTTTCTGATCACGTGTGATTAATATAATATAGAAGGGATAATGATATTTAGGTTTGTAACTGACTGTATCCCAATTCTAACGACTTCTATCTTAACTAAATTATATATACACACAGCTAGTGTAATAAAATTTAAAAAAAATTAAAAACACAATAACAACAACCTTACTGATCTGACTTGCTATAAAATAACTGCTTTGACATGAGAAACCATATTTGGCTGGCAACCTTGCTAAATTTTCTAGTCATATCAATTTTATATGAATGCTTCCTCTGTTTTCTTAAGTTGACATGAGTCATATGTTCTGTGTGCAGTATCTTGCTATTCGCTATTCCCACTCCTAATTGAGCCACAGGAATATCCTATCAAAGTTCTGTTGTTGCTATTGCACTCTATTTTGATGTGGTCGGGTTTCTCAGCACAATTTAATGACGATGCAGAAGCATCAAGAGTGCCGGGTGTTCATAAAAAGAAAAGAATTGGTCATTTTGGATCTAAAGATAGTCCATCTACAGGTACGATGAAAAGATTTTGTTTTATTGGGTGGGTTGAGAAAAGTTATCTGGTAGGTCTTGTAGTTATAGAAATTTGGGGGCAATTTTTACACCCACTATTGCTGGGTGATAAGCTTCCCTTCTTACCTCTTATGTTGATCTCCATATACTGTGCTTTTGGAATCATGTATAGTTGGATTTGGCAGTTACAATCCATAGTTAAATATTGAAAGTTTTTTCATGAATTTTTGGAAGTTGGACTTCTGGAGTCAGATTTCTTTTATAGAATTGATAATGTATGGATTTTTCAATCTCTCCAATAAATATGTTCACCAACTCATTTTTCTCTCTATAGCCTCCCCAGCATTCCTACGCAATTTTTTTGAAAAAAGGTTCACATTTCAATGATTCCAAAAGATGTTTAGTTAGTTTTGGTCAATTCTGCACTTGACTATGGGACCAAAAATACAACAAAAAGATTACGGGACTAAATTGAGACTTAAACAAAAGATATGAGACTAAAAGTGCATTTTGACCGTTAGTTTTTAACTAAAAATAAGGAAATATCATTGACCGGTGATGGTGATATAAGGTGGACAATATTTTGTGATAATTGAATTGGTTAGCTTTTAAATATTTGTGTGAATAACTCTGATTGAATTTGAATGTGAGTATATGCAAAGCTGATATTTCAAGCATTTCAAGATAATAATATCTCGTAAATTTGTTTTTAGAAAGAAGAAAGATATCATTATCCAGATAAGATGTGTATGAAGACATTTTTCTTGATTCAATTAGGATGTGACAATGTATAATTTTGGAAAGCCGGAAGCCCATATATGTCAACCATTTTAATGATACCTTGTCAATTCAATTAGAAATGAGATAGATATCCTATCTCATTGATTAATGACAGAGGAAAGAAGCTACACAAGGAACTGAAACAATAATAGTTAACGTTTTAAAATCCGCGGCTAGGGCTCAAAGGTCCTAAAACTGATTAAAGAAATATAATAGGTTAAAGCGTTTTTTTTTTCCTTAAGTGCAGAATTAGTCTTAAACTTTTTTGTTGCTGACTTAGTTTTATATATTTTAAAAAGATTTAAGATACGAGACTAATTTTATAACTTGACTCAAAAACACAAGACCAAAATAAGACTAAAAGTGTAATGAAAAAAGTTATGAGAGAAAAAATGTATCTCAAATCTCAAATCATTCAATTATTTTTATATCATCCCTATACTTCAATATATATTCAAATATATACAAAGAACATAATTGTCATTTTATATCATCCCTAATTTATTACACCTACAACAATCTCTCTCCATCACATTACTTTTCACTTATGAAACATGGATACTTCATTTTGATAGCATGTCGTCGTGTCAAACATATGCCTGTGTCTGACACCCGAACGACACCCATACGACACATATTTATAAATCATAAGTTTCAGAATATAAAATTAATTTTTTGTAACTTTATCATGACAAACAATAAAGAATAATATCACATATGATATATATTATGAATAGATAATGTAATTTTTAAATTTTTATAAAAATTTATGGATTTTTAATTATTTTTATATATAAATACATGTCGTGTCGTGTCGTATAATTTTAAGAATTTAGAGTATCAATGTGTCCGTGTCCGTGTTGTGTCCCGTGTCCGTGTCAGCATCCATGTTTCTTAGCTTTTCACCAATTCCTTTTAATATTTCTTTACTAAATTATTATAATTAAATTTTTACTTTTAATTATCTTTAATATTTAATAAACTAGTCTCTTTTGACCTGACATTGGAACCTTCTTCCCCTCCTAACCAATGAACCCACCACAAATGGCACTTCCTCCTCTCTCTTCTTTCTTCCCATGCCAAAACCACCATTCTGATACTACTTGTTGAGGGAAATGGATCCTCTGCTGTATAATTGTGGTGCTGTCCATGCTTTCTGTGTTAATTTCAACTTTAAAAAATTTAAGTGTTTTGGGTTGAAACAATATGAGCCATTAGATGAAAAATTAACCATGTAGATTTGATGAACAGCATGACAGCACTACAATTTTACAGTAGAGGATCCATTCCCCTTGTTGAGTGGAAGGGTAACTCACAATAAATAAGGAAAAGAAAATGAAAAATACATACAAAAACTTTAACATGATTGGGTGTTTCAAAACTTACTCTACAATTCCATTATTTTTACTATTTGTAATTTTTAGACGAAAAAAAATTGCAAATACTCATCAATAGATATAAATCTACAAGCCCCAATACACCTTTTAAACTAATGCTAAATCTATATGCTGATAAAAATAAAGTGAAAGTCTTCCACTCTATTTATAAGACTTTTCTCACCCTCTCTTTTATTGCCACCAATGTAGAACTTGAAAGGAACTAGGCAAAAAGCAATCTCAAACATACCCTAAATTTATTTAAGGTTAAGGATTCTTGTTCGTGGAACATTGCCTTCGAGCCTTGGAGTGTGAATGAATAATTTAACGAAATGGTTAATTTACAACGTTACAAAAACATAATATTTTAGGTCAAAACTTTAATTTGGTCTCAAATGTATAAGGTATATTTAAAATCAGTCTTAAATATTTTATTTGTTTCAAATTTATTCTATATGATTTTATGATTTCTCAAATTGGTCCCAAACTTATTTCTAGGAGGCGATTTGACTTCATTTGCTAATAATTTCAATTCGACAAAAAAAGTATCTCTTTGAGAACTAACGTATAGTTTCAAACTCATTTCATTTAGATTTAAAATGAGAGATATACGACCAACTTCATTTATTTGATGGTCAAATGAGCAACCCATTTTTGGAATTCGATTTGACTTTGTTTGTTGATGGTCTCAACTAGATAGAAAAAGTATTCCTCTAAAAACAACTCAGGTCTATATTCGTCTCATCTGAATTTGAAACGAAAGAAATATGACCATATATTTATTAATTTGTGACCAATTTGAGAAATTATAAAAATATATAAGACCAATCTAAAACAAATAAAATATTTAAGATTAATTAAATATCTATTCCATATATTTGGTACCAATTTGAGGTTTTGACCTTGGAAAAACAGGATTTTCTTAACTAACGAAACAATTCAATGGTGTTAGATAGTGCATTTTTGACCTTTTTTTAATCATTCTCCCCTCCCTCTTCAGTGTCCAATCCGATTTACTTAATACCTTAACCAAAAAGAAAAAAGGTTCACGCGCTTTCTCATCCTTATTCCACCCATAAGCCGTCTATTCTTCACCAAATCTCTTGTTTTTTTTTTTTTTTAAAGNTTTTTTTAAAGAAAACCTATTAGTTAGTCCCTCATTTTTTCGGTGTTAACCATTTAGTGCCTCCATATTGAAATAGACTACTCAATTTTTCATTTATATAATCATAAATTATTTAGTCCATCAGCTATTACTTGCTAAGTAACTTGAAGATCCAAATGGACATTAAGTATTGATATGATGTCATAAAATGTCACTCTGACATCCTAACCACCTAAGTCAAATCGAACCAATAAACTTAATAAATAAACCAAACCAAACCTTAAAAGAGAAGGTAAAAATTAGGGGAAGATGGAGCAAATAGTTGGGTTTTAGAATTGAGGGACGAAATAATTGCACATATAACATTAATATGTGACATTTAACATGTCACATGTGTATTTAACAATCAGGTCATCAGTGTAAGTAACGAAGAGAGACTACAAGAAGTAACCAGTTGACTATGAAGTATGGACACTGACACAGAGATGACATTAACATAGACACACTGACATGCCATTTTTTTAAAATAATATGACACGACACGACATATATTTATATATAAAAATAATTAAAAATCCATAAATTTGATGAAAATTTTAAAAATTAGAATATATATTCATTAAATATGTCATATATGATATTATTTTCTATTTTTTGTCACGATAAAGTCACAAAAAATTGATTTTATATTACGAAATTTATAAATATGTGTCGTGTGGGTGTTGTACGTGTGTCAGACACGGACACGTATTTGACACAGCAACACGCTATCAAAATGAAGTGTCCATGCCAACAAAGGTTGGCCCAGTTGGTAAGGAGTCAACTCATTACCCACAAGGTCGTGAGTTCGATTCCCACTGCCGATGTGAGGACCTTGTTGGTAGGCGATCTGTAAGTACCTCTATAAGCGCTCATAGAGCCTGGAGGCCTGCCCTGGCCTTGGTGAGCCCCCGGGACCCAACTCACCTAAACTTTTCGCTTATCAAAAATGAAGTGTCCATGCTTCATAACCAGTTGACTTTTTGTAATTATTGACCAACTAGTGTATTTCAATAATGTAGGGACCAAATCGTTGAAATTGTGATAAATGAGAGACCAAATAGTAATTTTCCTCTTTCTTTTTTTCTTAGAAATTCTTCACCAAATCTTCAAAAAGCCTAAGATTGGTCGCTCGATTTCCAAAATCCCAATTCTGCTCCAAAATCCTAATCCTCTCGCCAAATTCACCATTCTCACCCATGTATCCTCCTCCTGCTCCTATGTTGGTCGATTGCTCAAGTTGTCGCACGCCGTTGCAGCTTCCGCCGGGAGCCAGATCTATCCGTTGTGCCCTCTGTCACGCCGTCACTCACATCGCCGATCCACGCGCCGTCCCTCCTCAGCCGCCTTCGTCCACCCACGCGCCGTCGCCTTACCATCACGCGCCACCTGGCCCCGCTCCCAACCCCCACGGCCGTAAAAAAGCTGTCATCGTTGGGATATCGTATCGCTATTCTCGCCACGAGCTTAAAGGGTGCATCAATGACGCGAAATGTATGCGTTATTTGCTTATCAATAAATTCAAGTTTCCGGAATCTTCTATCCTCATGCTTACGGGTATGTATGTATGTATGTTTGATCTTACGATCTTCTTAATTGGGTGCTTTAGTTGGGATTTCTTTTTGTTCGTTGATGACTGCGATTATGTTTTATTGGCCTCATATGTATTTGTTTTTGTTTTCTTTAGTTTCTTTTTGTTGTGGAAGTTGTCCATTATAACATAGTTTGACTTAAACTTCATGAACGTTATCATGAAGTGCTGTTCTTCGTGCTTCCATTTTTTCAATAAAAGATTAAGAGAGAAAATAAAGAAATGGAAATGGGATGAACATGTATAGAAAGTCGAAGCATGTAGGTTACTAGGTTCCCATCTCTCCTACACTTACTTGGGGGACAGAGAGTGTCAAGAGGAGACAAAGGAGTTTTAGTTCATTGACATCTCTATTTGTAAAATCCCTCTAAACTCAAAAGTCAAGAATGTGGATTCCTTTGAATTGACCAAAAGGTTTGAGGTGTGGCACAATGTAGAGAGGTAGATGATAAAAATCTGGAAAGGCCTCACAGATGGGATATTTCCTGCCTTTGTATCCTCCCTAAACCATTGATGACAACAATCATTGACCCTTAAATACAAGAGAACTGGAAGAACCATTTCAATGAAAAACAAACAGGGTGATCATCGGATTGGCATTCCACCCATTATGATTAAACAATATTCGCTCCAAATAACCTATGCCACAAGGAAGTAGATTCCTTAGGGAAAACAGCATTTTGTTGCTGAAGCAATTGTTTAGACTTTAGACACCAGATCCCCCTTTGCATTTCAGTCCGCAATAACAAGATGATCCCTTCTTAGCCATCCCACACAAGAAGGTAAACCTCACCTAAAGTTTTCCTGTTTTCTAGAAACTGAATAGGATTTTTGAAATGGAAAGATCGTTATGCAATGTTAGGTGAACAAGAATAAATGTGGGCAATATGACAAACAAAAAGGGAAATGGAGCACCGTTTGCTTTCTTCATAGAGGACCTTCCAAGTGAGAGGTCAAATAACGACCCTATAAACCCTTCTAACGAAGCCAAAGATCTATAACCACTCCCTACCAATTTGCTCTTCGAACCAAAGCTTAAAAACCGGAAAAGCTCCACACATCAAAATTTTTAGCAAGAAGCACTTTTTCTTTTCTTTCAATTTCTTTTTCTGAAAATTTTTACTGATCACCATCTACATGACTTCATATTACAAGATCTCTAGATGAGGGTAGACTCAAACAAAGGACAGACAAAAGGAAATTCTTATATTAACATGCTGGATTGTAAGTTGCTTTTCTTTGATATTTGATATGCAATCATTCTCTTTTCATCCTATTAATTCGTCAGTAACACATGAAGTTGAAATATAACTCTTCAATATTTTGCAGTTTATTGGTATGTTAATTTTATACAAGGGCTTGTCTATGGAGAGCTCAAACTTTCATCAGGTTGAGCTCTCCACCTTTGGATATTCCCATTATTTGTGTGAAGTATTTTCTTATATTACCATTCCCAAGATCTCAAGAGTGATCTAACGGTGAAGAAACTTGACCTTTCAGGAGATTGAGCTCACTGTATTAGGATCCTTTATACATTAATATTCAAAATAAAATGTATTAATGGTTTATTTTTTGTATTTATCCAGAGTTACAAAAAAATTCTGTGCCACTATTTTTGTATTGGTTTTCATCTGAAATTTAAATGCAGAAGAAGAAACTGATCCATACAGAATTCCAACCAAGCACAACATGAGGATGGCAATGTTTTGGCTTGTTCAAGGATGCCAACCTGGAGACTCATTGGTTTTCCATTATTCTGGTCATGGTTCACAGCAAAGGAACTATAGTGGTGATGAAGCTGATGGATATGATGAGACACTGTGTCCCCTTGACTTTGAAACGCAGGGTATGATTGTTGATGATGAGATCAATGAAACAATTGTCAAACCTCTTCCTCATGGTGTCAAACTTCATGCATTGATTGATGCATGCCATAGTGGAACTGTGCTAGATTTGCCATTCCTTTGCAGAATGAACAGGTTATAGTCTATTGATAACTTCTTATTGCATGGTTTAAGTATTATATATTTTGTGTACTTGGTATTTGGCATTTAGATACTACTTTATAAAGTTGCTTTATCCTTAGGTTAGTACTTTTCCTTCCTGGCCCTTTATTAGGAATCTTAGTAACTTCAAGTTTCTTGTGTAACAAAAATTCAAACTGATTTTGCGTCTTCAATAATTGACAATGTAATTACTCAGTAACCTAATCATTGCCAGCAAGATTATAATGAGGACCCACTTCCACCACTACAGGTGTACAGTGGAAGGCCAAGCAACCAGGAGCATAATTACCCAGGTTTATGTGTGCCTTCTAGTGTGTACCCTAGTGGTGGGAGTAGATTATATGTGCGGATTATTGTTTTCAGTTTTCCCAACAAAAAAAAAAAAAACAAAGAACCAACAAACAAAAACAAAAACTGTTTTTGGTTTTGGTGTTCACTACTGTGTTAATTTTTCCCAGATTATGTCTATAATGTATGATTGTATGTGACCATCATTTTTCTTGTGATTTAGCTTTCTGTTCTTTCCTGAATAATTGGAGTGCCATAGCCATGCTGGAGGAGTTTGGATGATAGGGAACCAAGACATTCAAATAATATTAGTCTATCTTTGATCTTAATTTCTTTATTATGCTATGCAATATGCATACCCCATATTGATTGTATTTCTAGCCTAAGAATCCTCACTCTATTATAGATATATGGAACTCATGTCTCCCTTTATGAAGCATTTACAAAATATTTTCTACCTTCTTTTCTTCCTTACATGGTATCAGGGTTTTTGGGAAGACAAGGGTAGGTCTTTAATGTTTTCAGAGCCAGAGCTTTGCCCACATCTGTGGCATAGCTCTGGTTTCTATCTTCTGTGAATGTTATCCTCTATCTCCGACAATGCTTTAGCTCCTCTCGCAGATATCCATTCACCATTAGCAGCTGTAATCTGGTGATTTTCCGGGTTTTTCTCTGGCGAGTTTCTTAGCAGAACTCTGATGGCATTTCTGCAAATTTCTTGGTGGTTCTTCAACAATTTTCTGATGGTCTTCTGGCCTCTTTTGATGAATTTTCTGGTGATTTTAGCAACTTGTCTGATAATACTCCAACCACTGCACCATCTATTTCCTATGTGTGCACATCATCACAGCTATTCTTCTCACTGTGAATGATACCGGTCAAACTTTTCTCACCGGCATGTCAATCCAGCCATCCTGCCCACTCTTTGCATTGTACATTATTCCGGCAGTGCCTTTTTCCAAGCTGTCACTCTAATTTCTATTTTTTTGGCCAAACAATCTAATCTCTCTTTATGTTGCAGTATACCAGCATGTTTCTCTCTTTTCCTGCACTTAGCAGTGCCATTAATCCCAAGGGTCATCATATCACCTGCTTTTGTGTGTTTGATGTATGTGGTTTATATGCTCTAACTTGCGTTGGTATATCCTTCTCTTCTATTTAGTTACAATATATGGGGTCCTACATAGGATGTTTCTCGAGCTAAATAACCTTAACTCTATTACAAATGTATGTAATACATGTTTTCCTTTATAAAAGTTGCTAAGACAGTCTCCCTCCCACTTCTACTCAATACAATCAATATCTCATAATGGTTTTCCTTGACTATTTTTTAATGTGTTTCCATATAATGGTATTTTGTACTTATGGTTTATGAATATTTAGTTTTTTTGCATTAGGCTCTTAATACTTTGTAAAAACTATTGGAAATAGGAGTGGGCAGTATGTGTGGGAAGACCATCGTCCTAGATCAGGCATATGGAAAGGATCCCGTGGCGGAGAAGTTATCTCATTTAGTGGTTGTGATGATCATCAAACCTCTGCTGACACTTCAGTAAGTTTCAGAAAATCTTGATTAGAGTTATTTCAAAAGCCCAATTGATTAAACATCTTACATGTTTGTAAAATATTGCTTCCTCTTGCTTATGTGGAACAGGCTCTATCGAAAATTACATCAACTGGAGCCATGACTTTCTGCTTTATTCAAGCCATTGAGCGTGGACATGGAACTACATATGGGAGCATCCTTAATTCAATGCGTGCTGCAATCAGAAATGTCGGCAATGATGGTGGTTCTATCGGCAGCGGCGGCGGCGTGGTGACATCACTTGTCTCCATGCTTTTGACTGGAGGCAGTGCAATTACTGGTGGCCTGAGACAGGTAAATAGTTTTCCATAAACCAAGAGCTAAGTCATTCTCATTCTAGCACTGGATTTCTTAATTATTTTTTTTCCTTTTTGGTCCAAACCACCTCAATATTTGGGATGATCATGTGTATGATAAGAGTAGCGCATATGTTACTCATCTCAGAATCTGGAGAAAAGCATTTTCCCCATATCCTTAAAATCAATTCTATTTCACGGACGTTACAACTTACAAGTATTCGGATTCAAATTCAGAGAAATTTTAAAATAAATTTAATTTGTACTACTATAAAACCCATTTTCATGCACATTTTTCATCTAAAACCACTAAAATAATAATGAATAATAGATAATAAATATGAATATATTGTTAGATTACTCAAACAACTAACATATATGAAATATGTAACAATCTATCATTATACAATTTATCTACACATAAAGTATAAAAATATCTTATATATAAAAAATAATTATTTACTATCATAGGTAAGGTATATGTTGGGGTATCTCCTTATCCGGACCCATAAATTTCTTTAAATTAGTCCTTGTACTCGGACCTATTAAATTTTTATCTAGATTTGGATCCAATAGATAAAATTTTAAGATTTTCATTGAGTATGAGTATTTTTATCATTATTATCTCAAAGCTTTGTACTTTTTAATCTCTTGCCTGGAAAGATAAATCTTGTAGTTGCGCTGATTTGTTTTATTTGTTTTTCTTCAACAGGAACCGCAGCTTACAGCGTGTGAAGCATTCGATGTGTATACAAAACCTTTCTCCCTATGAAATTTTGTATTTTGTACACATCCTTTTTGTTTTTCTTTTGCGCTTGCCTTGTATATACACATTAGTGCACAAACAAATTAAGGTACATAAAGGATCTGATTGGTTTCTACAGTTGGAAATAACTTTGGATGTTAATTAGTAGAATAACTAGAAATTCATTGGTGCCATTTACAGGTCTATCATTATTATCAAAATAATCATTCAAATGATCAAATTACAATATTCAACAATTTCTAACGCTAAACTGTCTCTCTAGAGAAAAGTATAAGTTGTACAATTTAATAAATGATATCATGTGTCCAATAAAATTCTCATATATATGTTTTGGAACGTTTCTTTGTACACTACGTTTGAGGTAACGTTTGAGGTTTTTTTATGCTTGCTACGAATTAATATACTTTGTCCATACTTTACTTTTCACTCTAGATATATACTCGTGCATTAAACAGTTGGATTTGTAAAATTGTTCTAATAAAGTAATAATACTTATAGAAATTCTTTTGTGCTCGAATATTTATTTTAAGGTAAATTACAAAAAACATACTTGTGGTTTGGTCCGATCTCACATCACTGCTGTGTGATTTAAAAAGTCTTACTTTAGCTAGGTACCTGTGTGTTCTGTCGTTTGCCACATTTTGTACTTGAACTTTTTTTCTCGTTAGAATTTAGAGATATCTTTTTCAAATTTGAAAAGATAACAAAATGTTGGAGCTAAAATGCCACATGTCAACACTTTTGTTCCTCAAAATTTTTATTTTTTTTTCTCTCGTTTTGGACTCTTTCGACGACACTTAAGAACCAATTCTAGAAATCCCCATTCACAAAAAATTTCTTCACCGAAATCAACAAAAACGCGCCGCTCTCCAAGAACCGCCAATCCGACGTTGCGAATATCGAAGCCCTAATTGCAATCTTCGGTGGACCACAACAGTTTCATCCTCCTCCTCGCTATTCTTAGTTTCTTCAGCCTTATTATTGTTTGTCGCACCAGAAGACTCTCCAACCTCTGAGCTCCCATTTGAGATGACATTCATATTATTATTATCAGCAACTTCAGCTTCAGCAACAACACCAGCTTTAATGTCGTTTCCTTCAATAGGCTTCTTGTTCAGATCAATCTCACTCTTCATCATCGTATCACCAGTATAGCTCGACGATCCTTCTCTATTCACATAAATCTCCTCTTTTTCACCACGCTCCTTCCTCTTTGAATTCCCCTCTCCTCCTTCACGAACAATATTGGTACCACCATTGTTGTTGTTGACGTTGTTATTACCATTACCTGCGACTTTAACATATACAAACAAACACAATCACAACTCACACACACTCTCACTCATATTTATAACAACATTAATTAATTAATTTAATTAACAACACAAGCAAACAAACATTTCATTAACTAATTAATCAATTAGTGATAAGATCTGGCACGTCAAAACAAATATGTATTACGTCAGATACAGTTGACATATTTTGGACTCATTATTATTGAATGTACATACCTTGAGTGGCCGGTGGTGCAGCTGGCGGCGCTGCTAGTGGTGCTTCCGGTGCGACTACTGGTGACGGCGTTGGCGGTGGCAACTCGAGATCATAATGGTTGTGGTTTTGATTCGGTGGACGTCTTAAAGTTGCAAGTAATGGTAATAACAACGTCAACAACAACAATGGTGGAACCATTGTTGGTGAAGGAGGAGAGGGGAATTCAAGGAGGAAGGAGCGTGGTGAAAAAGAGGAGAATTATGTGAATGGAGGAGGATCATCGAGCTATACTGGTGATACGATGATGAAGAGTGAGATTGATCTGAACAAGAAGCCTGTTGAAGGAAACAACATTAATGTTGGTGCTGTTGCTGAAGCTGAAGTTGCTGAAAAAAATAATATGAATGTCGTCCCAAATGGGAGCTTAGAGGTTGGAGAGTCTTCTGGTGCGACAAACAATAATAAGGCTGAAGAAATTAAGAATAACGAGGAGGAGGAGGAGGATGAAACTACTGTGGTCCACCGAAGATTGCAATTAGGGCTTCGATATTTGCAATGTCGGATTGGCGGTTCTTGGAGAGCGGCGCGTTTTTGTTGATTTCGGTGAAGAAATTTTTTGTGAATGGGGATTTCTAGAATTGGTTCTTAAGTGTCGTGAAAGAGTCCAAAACGAGAGAAAAAAATAAAAATTTTGAGGAACAAAAGTGTTGACATGTGGCATTTTAGCTCCAACATTTTGTTATCTTTTTAAATTTGAAAAAGATATCTCTAAAATATTTGTTGTTAGGTTATTTATTTTATTTTTATAATTAGGATTTAAGATTCTAGTTATCTTCATATTTTTGTTTGAATTGTGTAACCTAAAATATTATGGAGTTTGTTATTTTTTATCTTGTATAAATTATTATTGAGTCATGAATAAAAATGCAATCAAATTTCAATCTTTTCCAAAAAAAAAAATCTCATTTCTCTCTCTCCCAAATTGGAAATTTTCAAATTTTTGAAAAGAACCAACCTATTTTTTTCTTTTATTTTTATTGGAAAAATGGATGGAAAATTCTGAAAGATTAATTGTGGAACGTTTTGGAAACTTGAAGGATCAAAACAAAACGAAAAATAGTTGAGGGACCAAAACAAAATTATGAGCAAATATGACGGACCAAAATAGGACTTTGGCGGCCTACCTTTTTTTAACGAAAAAGTTGGATGGAAAAGAGACAGGGACTAACGGTGGAACTTTTTGGAAAACTAAGAGACCAAAACGGAATGAAAAAAAAATCGAGGGGCCAAAATGAAACTTTGAACAAATTTGAGGGACCAAAATAAGACTTTGGCCTTATACATGCGAGGAGAGCATCATTAATTTTAGACGAAAAAAACTTTTGGGGTCTCTTTTAAGATTTTAAGATTCCTATTGTGTATGAGTGTATGAGTATTTTGATCTTTATTATCTCAAAGCTTTGTACTTTTTAATCTCTTGCTTGGAAAGATAATTCTTGTAGTTGCACTGATTTGTTTTATTTGTATTTGTTATTTTTTTTCTTCAACAGGAACCACAGCTGATGACAGCCTGTGAAGCATTCGATGTGTATACAAAACCTTTCTCCCTATGAAATTTTGTATTTTGTACACATCATATTTATTTTTCTTTTGTGCTTGCCTTGTAGGGGTGAGCGGGGGCTGGGTTGGGGCGGATTGAGGGAAAATCCCAGCCCAACCCGCACATCAATCTGCGAGTTGGGTTGGGTTGGGTTTTATAATTTTTGAAACTCAACCCTAGGGGTGTTCGTCGGGCGGTTTGGGCGGTTTGAAATGATTTTTCAAACCAAACCAATGATTAAATTTCATTCATCAAACCAAACCAAACCAAACCAATAAAAAGCGGTTCGGGCAGTTCGGTTTGAGCGGTTTGAAGGTAATTTATTGTTAATTTTGTCACTAATATACTAATAAAAAAAATATACAGTTATTCTCATAACTTACTAAAACACTAATAAGAAAATAAATATTATCCCTATATATAGTATAGAAGATTTTTTATAAATAATTAATTGAAATTAAAATTGTAGTTTACTAATATATATTTCTTCCTCTAACTTAATATCACAATAAGTTCTTCAAATAT